>VZRV01007666.1:0-12277 GCA_013398115.1 Falcunculus frontatus
CCTTGGACACTTCCAGGGACCCATGAGCAGCCACAGTTTATATTAACATAAAAATTATAATAAAGCAGAGAAGTTTTTTTGGGTTTGTAATGTTTTCACTTTGTTTTCATCTCATTTTTATGTATAATTACAAAACTAAGATACTCATTGAAATAAAATGTGCCAAAAGAATCCAGTGTTTCTTTAAGTTGTGTTTTCTTAGAACTAAACTACAGTAATTCTCAATTGTGATAGACAGATATATATAAAATACACCATCAAAACACTTGGGTAAACCACTTTAGGACTAATTAATTTTAGCCTCTATGTGCTGAGTTTTCTACAGGAACAGCAAACACATTTGGTGGAAATTTTATGGCAAAACTAATTTTTTTTTCCCAGAAAACAAGTTTTTCAATGATGTTGAAGCTTGAATCTTCTGTCATATCACATCCTGACTGGTTAAACTAAAAGTGGCACAGAGATGAGAAAAAAACCCTTTCATTACATTATTTATTGTAAGACCTGTGAAACTTTCTGGCCATGAGAAAAAATAATTCTAATTTTCATCTTTTCTAAGAAAAATAACATAGGAAATAATAAATCTTTTTCAAATGATCCCAAGGTATTATGCATAGAACATTGGAAATAACGTAGGTAAATGCTATTTTCTGAAAAATACCGAAACAAAACAACAAAACCCAAGTCACAACCCAAACACACTAATTAAGTATATGCGTTGGCAAATGGATATTGAAGGTCTGGGAGCCATTACATTTGTCTACACTCACTCTACCTTAATTTCTGCAAATGTGTTTTCATTTTTATGAAAATTATGGAAAAATTTGAATTTTATATAATAAAAATTTCCATCCAGAAAATCCTATAAATACTCAGAATATTTAATATATAAACACAACTCACTTTAAGAATAATTAAATAATATTTAAGCACATAGTCAAGCCTAAAGCAAAAATGTTATTACTGATATCCAGAAAAGGCTAAAAAACAGCTGAAAATCCACATTGTAAAAACATCACATATATCTGGGGAAAAATAGCTGTTTTGACAGTTTGGTTTTATAAAAGAGAAAAAGTGCTCAACCATTTCATTAATTAAAAAAGAAAGTTAGTTCTTGAAACTGATAGACTTGTTTTAATTGTTGTGGGGTTTTTACCTATAAGTAAAAATATCATTTTGATTGCTCAATAAAATAAGAGCCTCTAAGCTCTTATATTTAGGATTTTTCCCTGATAGTGGATGAGGATCACATCTGTACCTGACATTTCCCATGGAAATGGTATTTCACATTTTGTTGAGCTTTTAACATTATAGTCATCAAATTTAATGTCATTTGTGACACTCAGTCAAGAGTGAGACTAAGTAAAGCCTGCAGAAAATGTACTTTATTAAGGAAAGTGGTTTGTTAGCCTGGAGAGGTGGAAAACTTTCACTTCCATGGATTGGTTCCTTATTTCTTTCTTGTAGTAATTAATCCTTGACAGACACTTGATAGAGCTTGTTTCAGTATTCATCCAATTAATTTTTCTATCATTTTCCTCTAAATTTCAAATAATCCAGAGTTCAGAAATGGTTTGTATACTCTGATTTTATGGTTCATATTTACAGAAGATAAAGTAGACCCCATATCGCCACCTGTAAACTAAACAACAAAGCTTTGGTTTCTGAGCAATTATGGCCCGATCTTCATGGATTCTGGACTGAGGGGCTGGAGCATGTCCAGGGAAGGGAACGGGGCTGGGGAAGGGGCTGGAGCCCCAGGAGAGGCTGAGGGAGCTGGGAAAGGGGCTCAGCCTGGAGAAAAGGAGGCTCAGGGGGGACCTTGTGGCTCTGCACAACTCCCTGACAGGAGGGGGCAGCCGGGGGGGGTCGGGCTCTGCTCCCAGGGAACACGGACAGGAGGAGAGGGAACGGCCTCAGGCTGGGCCAGGGGAGGCTCAGGGTGGACACCAGGAGGAATTCCTCCATGGAAGGGGTGCTCAGGCCTTGGCAGGGGTTGCCCTGGAGTCCCCATCCCTGGAGGTGCCCAAAAAAACATGTAGACACGGCACTTTGTGTTATCCTTTAGTGGGCATGGATGTATGTGGTCAAAGGTTGGCCTGGATGGTCTGGAAGGCTTTTTCCACCATTAATGATTCCATGATTCTGTGGTAAGCGATCCCATGGCTCAGAGCTCTGATTTTTTTTCCCCCTCATGTGGCACTTTCTACAAAGTTACATTATGGCTTCGAGCTCAGCACTGGCACTTCCCAAACAACTTCCTGATGAGTTGTTTGTCCATCCACTCCCCGCAGTTTCTGCTTGGCACTGATCCGGGTGACCTTTGATGAAATGCCAGCAGGAAAGGGTCCCATTCTCTCCACCCTAAGGACAACCCCAGCAACATCTTCAACAGGTTTTGAAGTTGTACCTCCTAACTTTACACATTCCTGTGGGCAGCAGGACAATTTTGATATTTAAACAAATCAAACAACCCAATTTGCAATCGAAAGCATAAAGCTGATGTGTACTAACATACCTTAAGTAGGATTATGTGTTATTCTGGGTAAGACCTGTGTTACACAAAACCACGAGATTGACATTCATGATGAAACTACTCATTAATTTTTTTATACAGTGCATTCCATTATTTCACTCCTTTTCCCTGTGATCAGCATGGAAGTAACCGATTTAAGATTGACAGATAGATTGTTTGTCTCCCACTCTTTTGCAACAGTGGGACATTTGCTTCCTACCCCTCCAGTTTCCTCTAAGGCATCGTAGAAATATACATGGCTGACAGAAATTTCCCATTGGCTGAGCTTTTAATAAAAGCAGGATCTTGACATATTTATGATATTAAGGACCAGCATTCGCTTTTTCTTTTTCTTTTTTTTTCTTCTCCTTTGCTTTCTTTCATTTTCTTTTTGTTTTTCTTTTTTTTTAAGGTAGTAAAATTCTATTTTTTTTCCAGCTTTCTTATTTTGTATATATACATATACACATATATATGTGTGTGTGTGTGTGTGTATATATATATGTGTATATATATATATATATGTATGTATATACATATATATATATGTATATGTATATGTATATACAAATATCATTGCATCAGATCTTTAGAGCTGGAGAGCCTTCAGCTGTCTGCAAGTTAATCAATAACTACGCCTCAGAGAAATCTTAGAAATCTGGACTACTTCTACTATTATATCAACAAGCATATGCTGTTTACTAAGTCTAAACGCAAGCTGATTTTAAAAGACAGGGTAAAAACCACCCAACACAGCATCTGTTTATCAGTAGATTTACCATTTTCCCATTTTGTTTCCTATTTCTTTTCCACCTAATTTGTATATGTCTGAATCCAGAAAGGCAAATCGGCAGATTCTGTTGCAAGCAAATTACAGAGCAATATTCAGCAAGATAAGTTGTGCTCCTTAGGAGGTGTCACAAAACCACTCGTCATTCCCCTGGTAACAACACAAAAAAAAAAGCCCGGATCTCCATTCCAAACTCATGTACACCTTGCCTTATCCCCTATTTCCCTAGAACTGAACAAATGGATTAAATCCACTGATAAAGTCTGGTCTAACGATTAAGATTGAAGAAAATACAGCAAAAACGCATTTCTGTGTCTTTCTGGGGTAGATATACAATGCATATTCCTGGGTTATCCACATTGTGAACCCAAATATAAACAGAAATCAGATGGAAAGAGGAAAAATTACAAATCCCAGGAAAACGGGAAAAAATTACCAGGTCCAATATTACTCAAATAATGGAAGCTTGGAACTCAACCAGATGAGTGTCTGGCATTTCCTGTTATATTGCACTGGTCTGAAGGGAACCAGTCTGTGTGGTTTTGTCATTTTGAATATGATCTGAAATCGTCATCATCGTCATCATCATCACTTCCCAGATGCATTGGAAATCAGTTCCAATTTACGCACCAGATTGGCAGAAGAGAACTTGTAGTGCCAGTTCAAGCTCTGAATCAGTTCTTACATTGCCTACCTGTGAACTGGAGGAAAATGTGTGCAAAATCTTCTGTTTGCTACAGAACTCTTGCATTCTGGAAGACCTAAAAAGAAAACAAAAAGAATAACACTGTTAAATGCCATTAAAGCACTTGGGATTATGGATTATTGAGCTATTCGGGATGAATCTATGAATCTTTTGCATTTTTAACGATTATCCATCATAGTCAATGTAAGTCTTCTGTTGAATTCAAGTAACTTTGGTATCTTGCCAAAATCTATGTGAAATTAAAATTAAAGGTTTGAGCTAAGAGGGTATCCATCTTGAATAAATAATGTCAACATATATATATGTATAAAAGTATAACATGTATCTCCTCTGCCACTGAACAACACTTAATTTTAGTCACTCTTGGTATAGTAAGAACTTGAAGGGCTGCTATAGTTCTTGTAAACATTTGCTAATGCAAATCAATGTGACACAGCGATCCATGACAATAAAATGTGTTGAACTTCAACAGGATGAGCTCAGTCAGAGACCTTTGAAAGGTTGGGTTATATTAGGAGATGGAAGTTGAATGACAATGCAGGAAGTGAAACACTGGTTCTGAAAAAGAATAAACGATGGGCTCCCTGAAAAGTACAGATTAGCCTTAACTCTGTAAGAATCAGTGAATCAGAGAATCACAGAGTGGTTTGGGTTGGAAGAGACCTTAAGTATCAGCTTGTTCCACCCCTGCCGTGGGCAAGGAATTTTCCATGAGAGACCGTGTAGCTGTGGAAAATCATGCTCACCTACAGCTTGGTGCAGTCTTTGTGATTCCCTCTATTTAAATTAAAGCCCCATGACATTTGGTAGCTGCCAAGTTGAAATACTAACTCCAAAAGTGCTTTTTAGGGATGTAAGTTGTGGTGGGGAGTTGCAGTAATTGGATTGGCTTTACATCAGAAGGGAACAGCGTAAAGGACTTCCCTGGCAAAGTGTAACCTGAAAGAATCTCGGAACCTTTGATTTGCTTGTTTGGGGTTTATTTTAATATCTGAGCATACTTTCATACATTTCATATGCTGTTTTGTGGAGAAAATTTCGTAGACATTTTGAAGTCTTTTAAACTGCGAGTTTACTTAATGCTGAAAAACATCATCTATGTTCCAGAACCTTGGAAGAGCTGAGTTGGAAAGAACCTCTGGACACCATCTGGACCAACCCTCCCACTGATTCCACAACCTTTCTGGATAGCCTGTTTTCCATATTCAAATGCTCTTGCAAATTAAAAGGAAAAAAAAAAAACAACCCAACCTGAAATTTTCCTTATGTGTAAGTGGAATTTTCTGTGTTTCAGCTTGTGCTGATTTGCCTCTTGTTGTGACACTGAGAACCACTGAAAAGAAAGAGTTTGGCTATTCCTGTGCCACTGCCCTCCCGTCTTAAACCCAAGGATAGGATCCCCCTGAGCATTGTCTTCTCCAGGCTGCTTGGCCCAGCTTTCTCAGCCTCTCCTTGCCTGGCACATGCTTCAAATCCTAAATGTTTTGTGGACCTTTGCCGGACTCTCCTCAGTGTGTTGATGCCACCCATACTGGGAACCCAAGAGCTGAAGACACAGTTGTGCTGCCGATTTCAGGCTTGGGCAGTCTGTTGGCAAGGGTGGTTTTGCTCCACTTAGAAAGGTGGATTGTGTCTCATCCTTGGTTTCCTTATGGGCATCATCCATCAATACAATATTTGCGTTTCTAAAAAATAAACTGAAATACCGTAGACCCCCGTAGTACGAACAACTCATAAAACAAAAGGCCTTATCTGTTATCTTAGAAGCAGTTTAAACCCCAGCAAATTTCTGGAAGAAGAACCCTACTTGGAAACTACTCGAGTGTTTTCTAGTAAAAACAATAATGAGAATGAATGCAAGGAAACAGTGTGTGAAATTGCTTCTGGTATTTCATCATTCACATGTGGAATGATGAGGCTCCAAGCAGGAGGGAGAGTTGAATGCTAAAGGAGGCAGGGAGGAGAGAAGAGTTGTGGGAATGAGCAATAACTATAGTTGTGGATATTTTATTTTTATTTTTCAGTATTGAAGCTGCAGTTAGACTTGCCCTACTGAAGAGACCATGTATTGCAGTATTGTGAAAGATGTTAAACTGAATTTGGGAATAGGTGGTAGCTGTGGACACAGACGACTGTCTTAAGCGTAGTGAGAAAATGTCTGAGTTTGAATAAAATGTGACCCTAGTGCTTGAAAATAGAGCAAAGCTCTAAAGCTTGAAGGTTATTAATTGCTTTATAGTCATAGGTTATTAATTGCTATATAGACAAATTCAATTAGGTTATGACCTTCCCTGCAGAGGTGCTGACAACGAGCAGCTCCCACTGAGGGAAAAACAAAGCAAAGTTGTTTTCTCTCCTTACAATCAAAATAATTACTCATACGGTATTTCCCTGCTACTGATTCTTGCTACAAGATAATAAAACATAGACCATTCGCCCTTTAATTATTTTATCTATAACATTTCATGGACAAAAGCACCTTCTAGAAAAAGTTGGCACCTTGAGCAGATTTTTCTTTTTCTTTGTTTAACATTGTTACTTTTAATAGGTGAGACCATTTTCTCTCCCGGATCTTCTCTGACACGTAATTTTGTTTCTACTTCTGACTAAGCAAGGTGCTGAAAATAGAAAGAAAAAGAAACGGAAAAGTATATTTTTATATAGTAGTAAATAGAAAACTGCATAGAGTTTGTACTTAATCATCAAAGGGGGAAGTTGTTGAATCTTTCAGAATTAAAGTGAAAGAAAAAAACCAGCAGAAAGATATCACTGAGTCAAAAGGAAAAATTGCTGACAAAACCCTAGAGGTTATCTGTGTTCAGCTCCTTCTTTTAATGCTTTATTCAGTCCAGATCTGTGCCAAAAACGTTGGGTAAAAAATATTAGAGCCATTCCAAATGTATTCTGCAGGATAGAAAATAAACTTGTAATTTTTATGCTGGAAAATGACCAAATCCTATTTGTTTTTCCTGTTTCTTTTCTTAAACATATTACAAAAAAAATAAAAAAGGTAATACTTATTTTAAAAAGGTAATAATTATTTATCATTATATCAAGCAGTTTATATTTTAAGCATAAAGGTTTTGTCATTATTAACCCTGCAGTTACTTGTGAAACACTGAGAAAAGCATTTTCTCAAATGTGTACGATTTTCCTCTTTCCACTGTGTGTATTATTTTGGTTCTGGGCATTTAGATCCCTGCCCTAAAAGCTACAAACAACCAAACCTGACATCCACACTGTGCTTCAAAACAGAATTATTCAGATAATCAGATAAAACCTACAGAAAGTATTTTCCCGATGTTGCACTTAGTTTAAATGAGTAAAATTAGAAAAACAATAAACAATAAATAAGTTACTTAGAAGTTGTTTAGTGAAATAAGTGCTATGCAGTCAGTACTGATGGCTATTGTGTAAATTGTTTATCTTTTGATAATCTCAGCAATTGTTTCCTAAAATGTCCAGTGATGGAATTATTTTGCTAGACAAATGTACATGGGTAGAGGACTATCAGTTTTATGAAGCCACAGCATGGACTGGCAGAACACAAAATTCATCACTATATTCCCATGATTGTCTGATAAAATTTGTATTATGCATAGTTATAAATATCCATAATTGCGTTCTCATTTCCATTTAGGCTAATAAAAGACTTTTTGCCATCAAGGAAAGGTATTGTGAACTGATAACAGAAACAATCTGATGTTTATTGAGAGATGGCAATCAGGAGGTGTGCAAAAACAAACCCCTTTTTGAATATGCATGAATGTGGCTGGAGTATCAGAAATTATCACTTCAACTGTAAAAGTTTAATTGTCAGAACAATTGTTCTGTCAGCCACAGACGTGCTGGGATGGTAAAAAGTTCTATGAGAGCTGATTTTTTAGTGACACAATTTGTTTTTACTTTGTCCATGTTCACAAAGAAATGTGGAAGTGTATAAGACGTCCCCAAAACCCCTTCTTTCTACGTAAAGTTCTTGTGGGAACGAGTGGGTCTGGAAAGAGCTTTACCCACCTGCTGTAAGTGCAGTTCTTCCAAAAAACCACTCAGTGAAAATTCCACTCACTATTCCAATGGCTCCAATCATTCCTGAGTGAAAAAACTTCAGAAAGACAACCTAATTAAGTTTAATTAAGGAAGAAGAAGCCTCGGGCTTATCTGGTTCTTGGCAAACGTTGTCTTGAGACCTGATGTGTCAATGCCATGCATTGATGCTGGTTCTGATAGGATTTTATTGTATCTCCAACTGTTTCGAGATAACTCACTGACATCAAAGTCTCTTTTCCTTTGGGGGAAGCCATCTTAATAATTGGAAGCACTTTGAGAGTAATCATCCCCATACAACCTCTCCAGAGTATCCAAAGGCTATGTTCTTCCACTTGACTGCATGACCCACTTTGCAAACTCGGGAACCTCTTGGAGGCCTTTCCACACATGGTACCAACCACGTAACAGGAAGCAGTGTCCTTAAAGGGGTTAGAGCACTTTAGAGTCAGAGGTTGGGCCAGTTTACCAGTCTGGAACAAAATCTGTAGGTCAATAAGATTCATTTTTTTAAAGCTGCTTTGGGTAGGGAAATTCAGACTAAGAAATTTTTGTATATACATACACACCAACATATTGCTTTATATGTCTATATTTATTTATATACCAGAAACACTCCTCTTGGGACCAAAATGTCTACAGTGCAGGAAAGCTTTGTTTTTTCTATGGGAAACTGATTGAGGCAACATGGGACACTGCAGAATGGCAACAGCTGGAAAGGAAAGAGATAAAGAAGGCGTCGAAAAACCCATGTGGAGCAAACACCAAGTCTGACAGACCTGAGCCTAAAAGGTTGTGCTTTGAGAGAGGTACATGGCTCTGAGAAAGGCAACAGAATACAGAGCACTGCTAAAACAGCATTAAACAAACTGTAAAAAAAAAGTTTATGTGTAGTTTTGGTCTTGTACTGAACAACTCTTTGTATTTAATTACACTGTTACGGAAGTGACACTGACTTACCTCATAAAGTTTGCTGGCTGGTAAATTTAACACCGCATAATTTATCTCCATTGTCATTATAGGATCAACAAAGACACTGAGGACCACTATCCATCTCCATGTCTCCTGAATTTCAAGGCCAAATATCAGCTGATCATTCTTCAACTCCATTGCTTATTTCCTAAAATCACGGGGGCTCACAAAACTAAAGGAGGCTCAGGTCGAATACTGAGATCAAAGTCAGATAAAATAAATGCTTTCCCAAGTAATAGTTCAAGTGGTTTAGCAATTCCTATCAGCACAAGGAAGGAATTAAATAAACTATTAAGTAAGCAGCTCCTCAAAGTAAGTAACATCATATTCTAGAAAAGAATAGATAGTTCTGGAGAATTCACAGGGAAAATGGGAAATTTATACAAATTCATTTACCAAAAATATTATCCAAGGATCTGTAAAGAATCTGCTTTAGGTATTTGGATGTCATCAACCACCTCTGCTTTCTAAACCAGCTGATTTCTGAGTGGAATAATTCCTAAACAGAGACCAGCACCTCGGAATCCTTCCGACAGTCAGCTGCGTACTCCTCAGACATTCTCTTGTAGGTGATTTCTAGCAAGTGCTGGAGGTGTTGGACGCTGTACAGCTCAAGTGTGTACAACAAACAGCTCGGGGAAGCCTGCAAACAATGAATTATGGCATTCCAGCCTCGCTGTGGTGGGCCATAAATCAAGAGCCGTGGATCCTGCTGAACCAGCAATGTCCTTAACCTTGCTAAATTCCTGATGTGTAAATATGAAGACTTAACAATGTGGCCTCAGAACAAATTTCAGGGTCAAATATAACACCAAAATTATTCAGCGAGGAGGAGGCAATTTTCTATTTCCAACCAGTGGTACCGTAAATGAGGTGCTGCTATTTAGCAGGCAGCGGGCCAAATAAAATCAATTCTGGTTTAAGCACCAAATGTTAGCAGACACTCCACACTTAACGTCTCGTAAGTATCTTTCCAGACTAGAGACAGATTTATCTAAGTCATCAGGAGCTGTTTGATGCACCTATTATATTTGGGTGTCATCAGCATAAAGACAGTAATTAAGATCGTGCTCACAGAACCAACGACCCTGCCGGGAGCACACGCCATGCATGTTAAACAGGAAAGCCTGGAGTGGGATTTCCAGGCCTCTTCAGTACTCCAGCATTTGTAACCCAGAATTTTCACACACAGAATCACACACAGAATCACCAGGTTGGAAGAGACCTCCAAGACCACCGAGTCCAACCCATGCCCTGACACCACCCCAACCAAACCATGGCACCAAGTGCCACATCCAGTCTCTTTTTAAACACATCCAGGGATGGTGACTCCACCACCTCCCTGGGCAGATAATTCCAGAACTTTATCACTCTTTCAGTGAAGAACTTTTTACTAACATCCAACCTAAATTTCCCTTGGTGCGGCTTGAGACTGTGTCTTCTTGTTCTGTCAGTTGTTGCCTGGGAGAAGAGACCAACCCCCACCTGACCACAGCCACCTTTCAGGGAGTTGTAGAGAGTGATAAGGTCACCTCTGAGTCTCCTTTTCTCCAGGCTGAACAACCCCAGCTCCCTCAGCTGTTCCTCACAGGGCTTGTGTTCCAAGCCCTTCACCAGCCTTGTTGCCCTCCTCTGGACACGTTCAAGAGTCTCCACGTCCTTCCTGAACCGAGGGGCCCAGAACTGGACACAGCACTCGAGGTACAGCCCCACCGGTGCCGAGTACGGGGAAGGAATAACTTCCCTGGTCCTGCTGGACACACTATTTCTGATACAGGCCAGGATGCCTTTATTTTAAGGAATAAAGAAAAATGACTGAACAAAATTAACCATAAATTCATTTTTCTTGTATCCTGTAAAAATAAGTAATGTGGAACAGACGATCATTGTGGGTCTATGAAAACCTGGGGTTTATGATGTCAGGTGTTCAATGTTTTGGCGATTTTTTCTACATTTATTTTGCTATCTGCCAAATAGTTATGTGCACAAGAAATACTGAAATCCTGCTCCTTATTCATGTTGAATTAATCAAAACTTCTAATAACTGCATGGAGTGAGAGAAAGTTTAGAAAAGGAATACACAGTATTAGGATTTATAAACTGCTTGTTTTGCAGCTCTGCTTAATTATTACCATCTAATTAGTTATCCACTATATAAAAGGGGAGATTAAAGAGATATTTCTCCTCTCAGGAATAAAAAAGCCAGTTTAGAACTTTGAATTTAACTTTTGTAGACCTGTTGAAATTTGTTTCAGGCTTTCCCTCAAACGGCTGCTTTATATTTCACAGGTATGAACTATTCAGCACTTGTCCACATGTCCCCAACCTTTAAAATTTGGAGAAAAAAGTTTAAAAGAAATTCAGAGGAACAGATTAATTTATTCTACTCCCTTTTTAGGTTACTGGCGGGTTTTTGGTTTGCTGGAATTTGCATTCTTTTAATTAATTGCACTGGGAGCTGTGCAGAGGAGAGGGGATTTGGGGAAAAGCTTATAAACAAGCAAGTAAAGCAGAAGCCTCAACTTGAAATACAGCATTAAACTTCTGAGTTCTGTTTCCTTTTCTGTGAGCAATATAGTGTGTATTTAATGTATTCATCACTCACTCTAACCTTTATATATTCACATGAATAAAAATGTATTTAGTCTGACAGCATTTTTAGTTTTATATAAATAAAAAAATGTATTTTGAAATTTTCTCTGCAACTGAGCAGAAATGGTCTTCCTGAATGCTCTTCCCTTCTTAGTGATGTCTAGATATGAATCTGATAAAAAATGGGATAAAATTGGAGCTTGTTTTGCACAGAATACAAAATTCATCATATTTCTCACAGGTTTCTTATTATTTTTCACTGCTGCTGTGCCTGTTTATTTGAGAAACCTGACAGTTCTGTAAAAATGTGTTATATATACACCAAAAGATAGCTCAGGAAGGAAAAAAAAAAAAAAAAAGAGGAAGAAAAACAAAAGAGAGAATGTAAATGGTGTTGGGTCAAAATTTTAAAAAAACTGAGAGGGAAGCAGGAGGGTGCCTTCAACTGCCCTAACTCCATGGGAAAATCATTATTTAATATGCTGGACCGTCTTCTTTTTTCCCAGAGAATAGTAAGAGGAATATTCTTTTCTTTTTTCTCTTTTTTCTTTTCTTTTTTCTTTTTTCTTTTCTTTTCTTTTCTTTTCTTTTCTTTTCTTTTCTTTTCTTTTCTTTTCTTTTCTTTTCTTTTCTTTTCTTTTCTTTTCTTTTCTTT
>VZRV01007666.1:12626-50841 GCA_013398115.1 Falcunculus frontatus
CTCCCCTCCCCTCCCCTCTCCACACTTTTCCTTTCCTCTTATTTTCCCCTTATTTTCCCCTTTCCTTGACCTTTCCCCTTACTTTCCCCTTTTCCTTTTCCTTTCCTTTTCCTTTTTTCCTTTTCCTTTTCCTTTTCCTTTTCCTTTTCTTTTTCCTTCTTCAGATATTTTTTTCCCTTGAGCCTACTGCAATTGGAGAGCCCAGCAGAATCACTGCCCTGGCACATCTCAGGAGGAAAATTAGAGCAATTCAGAGCCTTTGATATGACACAGGAAGGCACCCAGTCCTTACCATGGTTTTGTGGACTCACAGCACCCAAACAGAATTGCAGAAAGATTTTGAAAATTATTCTCTTCTTTTTTTCTTTTTTTTTTTTTTTTTTGTCTCAAAAGATAATCCTGGGGAGGATCTGAGATTTTATTCCAAGGAGAATTTTAACTGAGGTTATTAATCTTAGTCTATGGAAGGATTGTAGTTCTCAACCTTTAAAAATACAAGGCAGAGAGTGGAGTTTCTGTCCCCTTTATACAGGGAAATAAAAGTAGAAATGAATATGGCAACAGGACCCATAACTGCTAAGACAGTCCACTTTGGGCAGCATTTTTTACACAAACTGACTTTACAAAATACTTCCTTCAGAAGGGAACACAATCTCTGTTCAGAGAAAAAACGTTCCCTACATCCAATAAAATAAGCAGATAGCTGTTAAAGCCTTAGCAAATTTCTAATAATTATGAAGTATTTTCACATTAAGTTTGAGAAACAGCAACATAAACTTTCCATTCCTGGAATAAATTTAGTTAAATTCAACGTAATGTGAATATCAGAGAATTATTCATAACCCTTACAGAAAACTGTCTGAACGCTCCGAGGACAAAGTACATTTTCACTTCATCTTTATTCTCCTACAGTACACAAGGGCAAATGAGGATTTATGAGAGAAATACATGAGGAAATAGCTTAAGTGAGCCTGACTCAACAAATATTTATATAAATACATACAAGGTTACTAACATTGGGCTTGATAGTGAAGATTAATCTCTAGAAAACAGCAAGAAATACGTTTTCTCAGCCTTCAACATCAAGAAATAAGTTTTCTCAGCCTTCGACATTGGCAGGAGTTGCTACAGTTTTTAAATGAAATCCAGCCCAGTACCTGTTTTTCAGAGAAAGGATTGCGAGGATCTGAATCATGGCTGTGAAAATTCTGTGAAAAAATCTGACAAACACTTGGTGTAAACACCTTCCAGCACCTTGTCTGTGAGCAAACAAGTGCAAACCATTGGTTCTACCATAAACTCTGTTGATGTTCCAGCTCGGAAACGGCACTCCAAGGCTCGTGGCTTATTCAATACTCATGTACCACCAAAAAATGCACATTATTGCTGATACCAGTCATTGAACTAACAAATTCACAAGATCTTTCTAAGGTCTAATTACAGAATTAAATTTATACATAGTTATAAGTTACAGTCACAGGGGAATAACATATGAATGTTATGATAAGCTCTTTTTTCAGAGCACAAATATTTACAAGCCAACCTCCTTCATGAAGTTCTTACGAGATGTTCTGAATTTCCTCTGTGATAACTTCCTTCATTCCCTTATGAATTTGCCAAGGAATATTTACAAATTTTGTCAGTGTTTCAGAGATTAAAGTATTCTTATGCTTTTAATATATTTATTGCTATTTTGGCTTGGGCTAGAAATGAGATGGGTTCTGGAAATTTCTTACTAAATTAAAGAGTTAGTTTTACTGTCCAATGATAATCCTTCAGGGCTTCATTTTTTAAAATATTTTTTTTGTCTTTAAATACGTGATCATAGAAGAAAGATGCTTTCTGAACACATGCATCAGCCTGTTTTCATTTGATTCTATGAACATTTAAATGGGAATAAATCAAGAGACAGTGAAATAATTGTCTGGCCAGTATTGTCTTAGTGGCCTAATTCTCCAGACTATAAAGAATTCTCTTGTTTTATGTATGAACACATCTTTTTGATTGGCCTATTCAAACAAAAATACTCTTAAGATTAGCTCAAAATGGGCAGTAACTTGTTCATATTTATATAGGAAAGAGAGAAGCCAATATTCACCTTGATACTTATGTTTTCATTATTGTCAGTGTTTCATCAGTTTTATAGCACTTTTCAGATAAGGTAATCTATATTTTGTTCTGTGCTACCTTGATATCATATCAGTTTTTCCCTGGCCACTTGCTCCATTATTGTGAATATAAATACCTGCAGTATTCCAGATTTCAGAAGGCTGACTCATGCTTAATAATAAACTTTTTTTAAGTGCTTAGACTTCAGCTGAATTCTAATAAAGAATTCTCCTGAGTCCTATTCTTACAAAAGGTTTTATAAAGATTATTTGGGTGTTTTCTATAACAGCATCTTTTCTTTTTTTTTTTTCAAATTTACATTTTTCACTAATCAGATTCATGAGTTTCAAGTGACATTTTCTGCAAAGTTTAAAATAGCTGTTCTTTTAAGGACTTTAACTCTCTGCCTAATTAAATAATTGTAATGGTTTTTCTCGTCAAGTTATAAATGGTAAATCCTGCCCTATGTGTAAACAATATTATTAGATGTTTTCCTTCAAACTGGTTCAGGTTTATTAAAGTCATCTCGATTTTTCTTGCTAGATTTACTCTGCATCTCACAAACAGTTCCAATATTTACCAAAACTCTTGTAATATAAAGTGTATTTTGTCTTGGTTTTCCAAAGTGTTAAAATATGTTCATTTATTTTAGTGAGAGAAATCACCAGCTTGCAGACATCAAAAGCAGTTCCCAAGACAACCCTTTGAACACCAACTCACTTTTTGTTTGGCAAATGCAAATATTTTGATCATTTTCGTATTGAGGACAGAAAAGTCATCATACAAACCCAGGTAAAGTATTTGGTGGCTTTAGGTAGAGAAAAGACTAAGAAGGACTCAAAGGGAGAAGCAGAGCTGAGAAATAACATGATTTTCCGTTCTTTTATAACAAACACTAAGCAAAAAAAGTAAAAATAACTGACTGAGAACACTGGGAATTCGAACTTGTTACTTCAAATACTTAAAAGAAAAAAGGTCAGGCTTTAGCAAAAACCTCAAGAAGATATTATTAAACTCAGTTTGAAGAAAATTTGTGCTCCACATAGTATTTAATTTGTGGAAAATTAGGTGAAATATATTCCAATAAGACAATACCTTAAATTTATGAAAAATCTTATTTGGCGGAATTAGGCCTTTTTGATGTTTTCAGTGTTCTTTGAACCTGCCATGAAAGCTGACAGTCATGTCCCAGGGAAGCACATCACGGGCTTGATTTACTGGGATTTTCAAAGTACTTTCTGAAAGTATTCAAATAAATATCAAAAAACTCTGGCATTGTAAGCACCTACAAGGTTCTGCAGCCCACTCAAGAGTTTCCTCAACCAAAGGCTCTTCTCATGCCTGATTGTCTTCAATGGATAAGAATAGAGATTTGTTTATAAAAAAGTTTTTGCCTGTAACAAAACACTGTATTCAATTAGCTGTGTGTTATTGCTTTATTTATTTTCTCAGCTACCAGATGCGAAACAAACAGATCTTTATTAGGAACTCTGAGATGAAAACGCTTTGGTTTCTTTTTTAGTGTGATGTTTCTTACTCATAATTTCACTTTCCCGTGATGTTCTGACATCCAGTGTCACAAATGAAAGTGTATTTCTTATCCCAGTTGTTGCTGCAGTGCTTGGAAACTCCAAGGACCGAGCAGATATGTTTAACAGGTAACATTTTGATGGGTAACGTGGTCTTGCAGGAGGATCTCAATAGATGGGAGCATTGGGCAGCCATCAGTGGCACGAAATTAGATAGGGACAGATGTGGCATCAGGGAGGGAAGAGCTGATCTCCCTGATATCCCGTGACAGGATGTGTGGGAAAGGCTCAAAGCCCTCTTGGGTGCTCAGAGAGTTCTACCTCCCATTTCACCAGTGAATTCTCCATTCAGAACCATAACTCCAGAGATATTCCAGACGGTGACCTCACCTGCACATACTGACAGGGCCACGTGTACAACATCTAAACCATGAGACAGCACATTTCCTGGTGCTAATCCATCAAAGTTTCCAGGAAGTCCTAGAAAAAGTGTTGCAGACATTGTTTGGATTTTATGATTTTGGCTTTTTCTGAAAGTCAGGATGTTCATCTGGCACAAGAACAGAGTTTAGGTGAAGAATCCGAGATTGACACAACCATTCATGCTGGAAAATCCCCCAGGATCATCGAGTTCAAACAAGCCAGTGCCACCAACATGTCCACAGCTAAACCACTACCAGGGCCACACGTTTTTTGAACACTTCCAAGGACAGGGACTCCACCATGGCCCTGGGCACTGTATTCCAGTTCCTGAACATCCTTTCTGTGAAGAAATTGTCCCAGTATCCAACCTGAGCCTCCCCTGGCCCAGCCTGAGGCCGTTCCCTCTCCTCCTGTCCCTGTTCCCTGGGAGCAGAGCCCGACCCCCCCCGGCTGCCCCCTCCTGTCAGGGAGCTGTGCAGAGCCACAAGGTCCCCCCTGAGCCTCCTTTTCTCCACCCTGAGCCCCTTTCCCAGCTCCCTCAGCCTCTCCTCATCAGATTCGTGCTCCAAAACATCAATTTGAGATAGTTTAGCCCTGAGCAAATACTGCTCAGCTCCATGGTAAATAGTTAAAGGAAATTTCTCTTATTATATTAATATCTACCCAGACAGTGTGGACTATACAACTGTGAGGATCCTTGCCAGCAGTTCTTATTAGGTGCATTTAATTTAGATCTGCCCTTCCCTAGATCAAGATTTCAATTTTACACATTTAGACATCGAATCTGCAAAAACAAATCTTTCCTGGCTTGAAAGTGAAGTTTCAGAAGACTTTGGTACCAGCATTGTTTCACTTTTCAGAATATATAAATTAATAACATTCTGTATCTTTAGTTTCTGCATCTTAACCAGCAAACCCGTAAAGGTGTTTATAAATTTATGACTCTGACAGAAAACTCTCTGAGTATTCCCTGATTCTCTGGCACCGTGTCTGTCACAGAGGTAAGACTGTCTGGCCTCCTAATGAGGATCCTTGCAGTACAAATCAAAAAGTCTCTGAAAACTCTAAGAGAATCAGCTCCTGTAATGCTTTGTTCTCCTGAACTCCAAATAATGCTTTAATCTTGGATCGACAAATTTTTGAAGCTTTTTCTTAGTTTCAGAAGTCACACATGAGTATCTTGAAGGAACATTGACAGCCTCTGTGAATAAACTCATCATGACTGTCATTTGTTATGAAAACAAACAAGCACTTATTTCTTTACAGAATCCTAAAGAAAGCAAGTTGTCAAATAAACTAATTGGGCTCATATATCTGAGTATAAAAATATCACAGAGAACACCTCATGTCTAAAACATCGTGTGAACTGCACCATCAGACCACTGGGGAAGTCAGATATTGGTAATCTATTATGCAATATTTTCATTTTCTTGTTAGGTAGCATCACAAATATGCTAATTTTCTGCTCTAAATGTCACATTCCTAATCATGCCACTGTGATCTATATCAGTTTTTCTTAATTTCTCTATGTTTATCTTATTTCTCATTTGTGTAGGGACAAAAATCTAAATCCTGATGATCACTGCAGCAGCTGCTTTGTTTCACTTGCAGTGTTTGGTATCCTGATAGCACTTTACTGCAGCTGATTACTGTGTTTTAATGGTGCAGTCAATTCAGGAATACTGAATTGACTAGAGTAAGTAGAGTAAGTGCATTTCTTAGGATAATAAGTGCCTTTCCATAAAACAACAACAAAAAAAATCAAAAGGAAAACTCAGTCTCTATGTTCTTATTAAATCCTTCTCTTACCAATTTAAACAAATCTCACATGTACACAACCAAAAAAATTCTGTCAAATTCTCTGAAACAAAAGCATCATCTACTGCTTAAATTTATGTTTTGTTCTAAAGAATCAAGATTTTTGTTTCAAGGGCTTGCAGCATCTCATTGTTTGTATTCACAGAATTATTTCTATGGTGGGAGTCCATACCACAGAAGATAACACTGTCACATCAGCACATGAGTTTTCTCGTGAACATCTGGGAAATTTAAACTCTGTGAAAATGTGAACCACTTTTGCAGTTTCTGTAGCCCTGTAATTCTCCTTTTCTGCACATATTTAAATCATAGAATCACAGGGTGGTTTGGGTTGGAAGGGATCTTAAAGATCATTTCATTGCCCCCCTGCCATGGGCAGGGACACCTTCCACTAGCCCAGGCTGCTCCAAGCCCCATCCAACCTGGCCTTGGACACTTCCAGGGATCCAGGGGCAGCCACAGCTTCTCTGGGCACCCTGTGCCAGGGCCTCCCCACCCTCACAGGGAGGAATTTCTTGTGTAATAGCCAACCTAAATGTGAGAACTGGGGTGTGTGCATCACATTTAGTTGCAGTTGGAAGTGGAAGACTTGGATCTCAGTTTCAGAGACAGGTTCTGACATTTTGTCTAAGCCCATTTTAAATTCGCAGCAATTCCACCCCAAGACCTGATTCCTGCTGCTACTTTTTACTGAATATCTGGCTTCTAGTTTTCATCTTGGGTGAACAACACAGTGCCCAAACTGACACGTCAAATAAAGGAGGCAGTGATACTTATTTTGGTCTTAATTACTCAAGTTTTTGCCAGGAGAATACTAGAGCAAAGTCAGCAGATAACTAACTGATGGATATTAAGGATGTTTATTTTATTTAATTTATCCAAACTTTTTTTCTGAGGTTACCATTTGCCTTGTAGCCATGTGGAATCAGAAACTTATTTCTTTTACTTACTCACTGGGGTTTATTTGATTTCAGATTGGCTTTCCCCACTTCCAATAGGGAGTGTTATTTCTGCCTGAATTTCAGAGAGCTTATTAAGAATTATTTAACAATTGACATGTTCTTAATGCTAAACCATTAGGGAACCCTTTTTCTCCTTTGAAGAAATAATATGTTGGGGAAGAGAAAATCTGTTACCACTCCTTAGCTTTGCTACTTTCTGCAACGAGTTGAAGATTGGGGTTCTTGACGTTGATAAGGTTGGACTTGATGATCTTGGAGGTCTTTTCCAATTTTAATTATTCTGTGGTTCTGTGTCATACTGGAGGACTGGGGTTTCCTTAAACGAAGACTACCTTGGAATATTGACCTGTTTCCATGAGCATTTTCATTAAGAAATGTTTCTATTTTGTATTTCCAATTATTATTCTTTCTAAAAGATTCTGCAATTGTGTAACTTGATGAAGCTCTTATGTCACGCTGAAATAAATTGTTTTGTTGTGTGAAATATGCAACCTCTGGAACACATGATCCTTTGTAATGTAAATGTTCTGCAGAGACAGACTTGCTGCTGGGCCAAATGAAATATCACCTAATTAACATATTCCTCCCCGTCTTAGCACAGTAAATATTCCAGGGTCAAATCCTGACCCCACCTGCACAAATCTTGCTCACAAATGTACCCCCCCCAGCCTAATGTTCAACAGGGATACAAACATCAGTCACCAGCTTAATTGCTGCCAGAGAACTATAATTCAATCTTCATCCACTGGTACATTTAATGGGTTCAATGTCTACTATTTAAAAAATAGATATTTATCAACAAGACAAAGTGTCAGTGGCTTGACGTCCATTTTTAGTAATGTGAACGACAAAAATTTTCAAATGGGTTCCTAATTATGAATTCTGCCCAAAACACATCCCGTTTAATAAGGTAAATGGACAGCTCCCTGTCCTTGTACATGTTTTTAGAGCAATAGGACAGAAGCTGGCTAACATGCTTATGAAAACAGAGAAGTTTCCAGTGCACCCTTCTGTTTTGAGTTATTTATGTAATATGACCCTGCTTTTTATAGCCGCCTTCCTAGAGAAAAATCTCATCTGGGACAAGTGCAAACTCTTCAGCAATGAACATGTTTGAGACCTCAACTGAGATAAAGCATCAGGTTGGGAGCAGAAAGATGAACTGGCTGGTTTGTACTCAAGAAGGAGGAGATGGAGAAATTTAAGTAGTTTCTATATATTGATGTTATTTTTAAGGGCCATCTAAAACACTGAATGGTCTCATACATTCTTCCAGGCATTAATCATCCTAAGAGCACCTTAAAATTCAACTTTGGCATTAAATTTTATCAAGAAGCTTTTATTTGTGACCTGAATTAACATCCAACATTTGTTTCATTATAGAGTTTGCCGTATATCAAGGTTTCTATATAGCTTCTTAAAAGTTCAGCCTGGCATCTGCTTTACCTGGTGTTCCAGTGATTTGCATTGCAAGTTTTTCAATAACAAATATTTCTCAGACAAGAAGCTGGTATTAAGTCTAGCAACTCCTAGAAACTTTGGTTTGCTAATAACTTTATAGGTTGCCGCATTCTATATTTAACTCTATTTCAGTGGTTGATTTGGAAAAATTACATGAGTAGGAGTATTGCAAAAGTAATTCTGAAACAATAAAATTAATAAAAAGTAGAACTCAGAACCAACAGTTGACATTTTCTACATGCTCTCTGAGTGAGTATAGACATCTCTTTTTTTTGAACAAACTTCTCCAAATCTGCAGGGGGTTTGGAGCTGGAACAGGGAAGTATCCTGGTCTCCTTTTCGGTTGTCTGTGGTTAATGAAGTAAATATGCTTTTATGAAATTCCTTTGCATGTGTTCTTCCTTCAAATCTATAAAAAAGAATTTTACTGTGGGTATTAATTTAAGGAAGTGATAGAAGTGTCAGGGCAGAGATAAGAGGACAAGAACACCCTTTGTCATTTTTAGGAAGTCTGAGGGATTTGAGGTTCCTTGGAGAACAAAAGGCTCCAGTGGGGTTTTATTGCAGCCTTTCAACGTGCAAAGGGGCTTTAAGAAAGATGGGGAAAGACTTTTTAACAGAGCCTGGAGTGGCAGGACAAGGGACAATGTTTTTAAACCAAAAGACAAGGGATACATTTACACTGGATTCAAGACAGAAATTTTTTATGATGAGGACACTGAAACAAAAGTAGAGGTTGCCCAGAGAAGCTGTGGTTGCCCCTGGATCCCTGGAAGTGTCCAAGGCCAGGCTGGACACTGGGGCTTGGAGCAGCCTGGGATAGTGAAATGTGTCCCTGACCATGGCAGGAGGAGAGGATTAGATGATCTTTGAGGTCCTTTCCAACCCAAGCCATTCTGTGAGTTCCATTTTCCATGGTAACGTCCACTGATTCCACCTTGTAACATGATCTTTACAGACAAAGGATGTCCCAGTTTATTTACAGCCTAGTCAAATATGAAAAAGAAATAATACTAAAAAGGGAGGTTTCTACTTTTATATTTTACAGATAAGACAACCAAGAGTTTTCCCTCTCTTGAGGTCTGGCTTTCCATTCGTATGGAGCAGAACATTGCTGGTTACAATTCCAGTACACACAGTCCCTGAACTTCATTTCTCTTTTGTAACACAGGCAGTAAAATGTGTCATTTGAGTATTGTTGCCTATGTATTATACCCGTGTCATTCAGAGACCTAAATGGTCATAGTCAATAAAGGTGAATTAATAACTGATACGCAGTAACAGCAACCCAGGCCACAGAAGTTAATTTCCAGAGAAATACACTTGGAATAATGTGATATGAATCAGTCACTGATGCCAAGTCTGATTTTTTCCTGTTGTACACATTTTGCTAAAGTAAAAATAAAAAAATTACATTCCTCTCTGTATTCTTTATAGATCTTGTAATATTTTTTTTTTAATACAAATACAGGTTTAGAGTCTTAACATCTGCTAATCTGTAGTGGAAAAGCTCCAAACTGTGACCAGAGATGCATTAATTGGTATTTATCATCCTACTCCTGGTGTAACAAGAACCAAGAATCACTAAGAAATTATACTTTTTTGAGGGAGATGATTAAGGTTATTTCCCCCATTTTTCACCCAAACAAGCACATTCAAGACTAACTCTCATATTGCCTTGATTCTCCAGGGATCTCATCATCTTTCAGTTTCTCCAGGATTCTGAATGCTGAAGAAGTGCAAGGCCTACGCACAAAAAAATACAACTACGTGTTCTCCTCATAGTTTCTTCCTAAGTTGTATTACCCCCTATAAATAGCACAGTGCTTTACAGAGGAATTAAATGTTATCCCAATTTACCAGGGAATGGAATGTAACACAGAGAAAGCAAGTATTCAATGTTTTGCAATACTGAAATGAAGAAATGAAGATTTTAGACTTCTCCTCCATTTCCTACACAGTTGTACCTGACAGATATCTCCTTCTCATTAAGGATAAAACTTGTACAATTTACATATGATTTGTATATACATGTGTAAATATAAACATTAATCTTTACACAATTAAATCAAGCATAATATAGATATATATAGATATATACATTAAAATAGCCGAAAAATAATTAATGAAAATGTAAATTTTACAGTACCACAGAATGGTCTGGGGTGGAAGGAACCTTAAAGCTCCTCCAAATCCATTCTCTGCCCAGCCTGGATTTGTGCCTGGGATTGCCCCACCAGGAGCAGCAGCAGCACTTGGCCTTGCTGAGCTTCATTTGGCCACTCAAAAGCACAGTAAGGAGCTAGGAACAGGTTTAGTCTGTTAATACCTGCTAACAATGGAAAGGAACGTGAAAAATTGGAGGAAGACTTTGGAAACTCCCTTGTTTCCCTAACAAACATTCTTAGGCTGAGACCTATATACAGAGAGATTTATGACTGGATTTTCAAAGATTTTTAAGAAATCTTTGTTTGGAGTTTAGCTTCTCAAGCAGCTGTGGGAAGGCCAGCTAAGGCACTATGGTTTTGATGCTGAGCAGCTCCTCCGTTCCTCTAATCCCAGCCTGGAAATGCGAGAGCACCTAATGAGTCCTAGGAAAACTTTTGTGCTGGATGTTTTCAAGCAGGAGAGAGGGAACTCTCTGTCTGAGAAGGGCTCTTACCATGGCAACACCTCAGAGCACTGAGCAAACATGAGGTGAGTACGAGCAGCTCTTGTCGCTGATTCCCTTAATCAGAGCAGATGGCCATTGCCATTACCTCATTACTGCTAATTAAGGGATGGAGAAGAGCTTGTCTTGCCATAAATTGAAAGTAATGAGCATGAGTAAGATGGTGGATATGTATCATGTAATGACTCGTATAGTGAGAGAGAATACAGTCAAAATATGTAGAATATATAAAAGAAACCCTGAAGCTTTTTAATTTATGATTTTTCTCTTCTTATGCAAGCAGGGGAAAAAAAAGAAGGGCTAGCCAAACTGTGTTAGAGTTCTCTTATTCGTTTTCAGAGCTAAGGGACATGACCCAGATCTCTCATGCCTTTGGGTTCTATTTACCCTCTTCCTCGTGTATGAAAGAGAATTGCTGGTGCTTTGCTTCCCCGTTCTTATTGATGTTTAATGTAGTACATCATTGAGCTTTCCTAATGTTTTTTTCCATACGTTCTACTTGTCCAACCAATTGATTCTTTAGCAGCTTTTATCTCCTCAATCCCAAGTGCTAGCTGATCTATAAAAGCCAGGAATTGGAAAGTGGTTGGGTTTTCACGACTGCAATAAATTAGCTGTGAGCAACTAATTTAGTTCAGAAAATGTAAATGCATCAGCAACGCTCTGAACTGCTGAAGCATTGTCCACTGAAACCAGGGGAACGACTTTTATTGACTGGGACAGGCTTTGGAGCAGACCTTTAGCAGAGAAAAAACAAAAAATGGCAGGACTGAAGTAGAGAAGAAAAAGGAATCAGCTGATAGATTTACTTATAATTCCCTTTCTCTGCTAGCCTAAGTGCATATTCAACCTCTCTGTTTCTGTTTGTATTTTTAAGTAATGTGATAATTCCTACAAAAGGCCTAAGGAGGATTGTGCACATCTGAAACTTAGAAGACTTACTGAGAAATGTATTGCAGATGCTGCATTCAAAATGTACCATAAAAATTGTACTATGAAAACATTCAAAAGTACTATAGTTTGTAAAAAATAAACCCCAACAAACCATCCTTCTCAGCTGTACTTGATAGTTGCTGCAAACTGATATTTGAAATCTTTGTCAGAGTAAATTTAATTTGCCAATGGATCTTTTTTCTCCTAAAAAGTAGAGCTGTGCAGCTCAGCTCCAGGCATTTCTCAATAAATACATAGGAAAAAAAGCTCGGGTGGATATTTGACTGAGAAACATTTTCAAACTATCTGAAGAACTTCAGTGTAGGGAGGAAAAAAGAAAAATCTTGAGGAAAAAAATAAGGGTTTGGTTTTCTGGTTAAAACGTTTTCTGAGTAGGCAGAACAAAAGGAGTCAAGGGGAAAAATAGTTGGTTTTACACTGATAAATGTATTCTAGCAGTCTCTCCCAGTCTGCATGTTTATTAAGTGGTTGCCAAAGGGGGAATATGTTTTTCTCTCCCTTTGTATCTATCAGCTATTAAATTTAATCATAAAAGGACAGTTTTATGCTTACTGACTACCAAAACTAACTTTTGTTTTTATAAATTGTCCTCTTAGAGAGTGACAAAAGGTTAATTTATTTTTCAAAGTACATGTCACATATGCATGAGAAGTTAACTGTCAAGACCTTCCCAGGGATCCTTTCAAATCGTCCATTTTATGCTAAAAAAGTTCAAAGAGACTTTACAGAAGGAATCTTGAGAGGTGGGATTTTAGAACCCTCAGGTAAGAACATGAATGAAGTACCAGAAGTTTCATGCCCAAAACCGTTTTAGAAGATAGCTTGTCATTGCTCTCTGGCATTGCAACTCAAAGGCTGTGTTCTGCAAGACCAGGATCTGAGGGTTTAACAGGAAAGGTGATAAAAAGTCTGATTTTTAAATTGCACTGAACTGCCATATTTAGGGATTGATGCAGACAACTGGAAGGANNCCCAAAGAAACCTCACAAGAACCCAACCAAACAGTTCTACCAAAATCATTGATCTTTTTGTATCATGACTTTGCCTGGTTTTCTTCCTTGGTAAATCCAGCCTACAAAGGATGCCCTTGTCTGGCAGAATCATGGTACTGAGAATGGGGTGGAAGCGTGCTTCATCTTGAAGAAACCACATTTTCTAACTTTATCCACTGCCTAACAAACAATGTGGTTTGTAAATTAGTTCTAATCTTTTCAGGAAGGAATCATGGCACTAGATAAGATTATCTTCACATCTATGGAATGAAAATCCTTTACTCACCCAGGCTGGAATTAACCCTTTTACAAAAGACATTTTAGACTTATTTTTGTCCAAGTTTAAAGTTGTGTGTTTCTAAACACTAACAGCACAATAAATGTTCACTTTTGTAAAATTGAAGTCTGTCTTACAACAGAGCATTCTGTGTTACTTTGCCTGGAAACTTTGACTTTCTGTCCAAATTATCACATTAATCACTTAATAGTCTTGAGATTGCCATTGTAAAGGGATCTGAGAGTTATTTCAAAGGCTCCTTTTATAAAACTGAGTGAGTGCAATGGAAGTTGTAGACTGGCCTGGCACATGTGCCTGAAAGATTCCTGATTGTTTTTTTAATGTCCAGCTCTCCTGTGACAGGGGAGGACATCCAGCAGGGCTACTACACTGGGAACTGGTTTAATGTAGGCCATAGAATTTCCCTGTTAGTCTCTGGGACCTGTGGCAATCCTTGGTGAGGCAAGAATTGTAGGGATTTTGAGAGTCTGCTTTGAGGAGTGGGCAGGTGGCTACAGGAACTCAGCTTTCCGAGGCTTTTTCGCACTTCTGGGGGGGGTTCTTTCAGCTAAGCCAAAATCAGGTTTTACCTGATTTTACCTGATTTTATCGGCACAAAAGAACTTCTGAGTGCCAGTGGGATGGTTTGATGTTGAACCAGGCACCAGCAGATCCCCGCTGTGTGCTGAGTTACTGCTGCTTTTCATTTCTTGGCAAAGATGGAACAACACACCAGAGCTGGAAACACATCCCTTTGGAAACAGCATGGGTGGCTTGGTCCTGTCCTTCACCTGGAACGCACCAGCACTGGAGTGCACTCGTAGGATGGATGTGTGTAGGGGCAACACAGGTCAGATGATTCCCTGTTTGCCAAGTGATCAGAGGAATGGAGATGGGGATCACTTTTGGGGTTGAAGGATGCTGAGACCAGCCTGACTCATCCATCCCAAAGTTAAACATCCCAAAGAACAATGTTTCCCGAGTTCCTGACAGAGGAACCAACGAGTTGTAGAGCTGACAACTGATCCAAAGCTGCTGAGCTGGCACAGCCTGGGGGCATCTGACTGACAGCCCAACACTTTATACTATATAAAAGCCCAGTCCCAATTTTTAGAGGAGGGATCTTCAGCTCTTTCTTGGCATGGAGATTCTTCCCTGGAGTAGGGACACCCCTCAAGGTCACTCCTCAAGGCTGAGCTAAAGAGATTTGCCCACAGTCATTGGGATGGGTGACTAACATAAATCTCTATTGAGTAATGATTCTGCCAGCTTTAATATCATTGCTTCAACAAACAGTGCACTATAGTAGCAGTTAGAGCAGCCTATACGGTGCAGTAAATAATTCTGATTAAGATCTGTAGTCTAATCATTATAATTATCATCATTAATCTAAACAAACCATTTATTTTTTTTATATAAGTATATTTGATTTGCTATCTGTAATCCTGGGGGATAAAGTCACATAAAGGCTCAATTACACCTGTACAACCCCGGGAGTTTCTTTGCCTGGCTCATCCTGGTGTGTTTCCCAGCAGTGCCAAGAGCAGTCCCTGTCCTCAGGTAGCCCCTGAGGAGTGGAGAAAAGCAGGTATCTATTTGCACTGATTAAGCTTTTAGGGTTCCCCTGCTTGCTATTGCACCTCTGATCCTTCCTGGATTTATGTTTATGGTGATTAGCCTTCAATCACAAGCCCTAACAATTACATTTTGTTTCCAAAACATGCAGCCTTCCCATTTTTACACTCAGTCTTTCAGTGAAAGCCTTGTGGAATGTCACTAATGGAGCATTGTGTCATATAAATTAAATGGGGAAACAACACAGCGGGGCTAGAACGCAAAGAAGGATCCAGGATTAGAGCCAAGCAGATAGTTTTCATTAGAACTCTACCTTTTTAAAGGTTATTTTGAAAAGTTACAGAACTAAAAATGAAATTGCTGGTTTGTTTACTTCTTTCTTGCTAATATTAACATGTAGATGTAGATGAATATGAGAAACATTTCATATGTTAACTGCTCAGTAAATCGTGGAAAAATTCTCAGTGTTACTGAAAATTCCTGGGAGGGAGAGGTGAAAAAGGAAGTCTTTTTTCACCCCTCCCAACCACAGATGCAATGTGAAAGATGCCATGGATGAAAAAAAAAAAAGGAATTTTTTTTAAAGAGGACTTATAGAACTAATTTCTTCAGTGCAGGAAACCCAAGGTTATGAATCAGTGATGCCCTGTTGTAACATTAGGCTTTCAAAAGCAGAGAGTCACATATGGCTTATTTAAAGCTTTTGTACATCTCTCCTTCCTTCTGGTGACCTGCTGTCATGGCAGAAGAATTCCTGAGGTCAAAAGCATCACTGTGGCATTCTGAGAGTGAGGTGGGGCTATGTCTGTCCTGCCAGGCCAGCACATGTGACAGTGGGGTACAATTTTGTGTTTCAGCAATTCCACCTTTCTGATACTGTGTTAATCAGAAGCCCTTTCATCAGTTTGGCATCCCTGGCTTGCTGGAACAATGTCAGGGAACATCTCTCTCATTATCAACACCTCTGCAGCTCCATTTCACTGAAATGTGCCAAAGCAGATGTTCTTAAGACATCGATGGCTTGGGAAGAAAAATGATGGAGGAAGCTAGTTTGAAGGAACATGAAAATCATGGAATAACAATATCTGCAGGTGCCCAAATCAAGAGACATTTGTGCCAAGTGAAAAAAAACCTTTGCTATCCTTTTGAAGAAAACTTCAAGCTGTCTTACAAGTAATAGTGGGGCCATTTGAGACAGGGTAGTTCAAGAAGAATGTATTTTGGGGGGGAAATGAATTTACTCAGTTACTGCTTTTTGTCAGAATTCGTAGAATCATTGAATGGCTTGGGTTGCAAGGTGTCTTAAAGGTCATCCAGTTCCAATCTCCTGCCATGAGCAGGTTGCAATCTCCTCCAGAGCAGGTTGCATCGAGTTACAGCAGACACATCCTTTCATGTTTAAACACTATGATCACAGGGACAAATCCCAGGTCTGCTCGAGGATCATGGCCACCACCTGTGGAATTCAGTCAGTTTGTAGAATTCATTTAATTCTGGAGAGCTCCTAAGTATTCACCATGCTGCAAACAGCAACTCTCCCTTATGACTTCAGCATATTGATTTTTATATTCATGCCATAGATCCTTCTCAGCTCAAAGGGAATTTTCCTCCATTAGACTGTAAATAATTGATAGGTCTATCGATTTTGTTTAATGTTTTTTCCTGAATTTGTTTTCTTTATCATTAACTTAATGTAACAGTGGGAGCAACATATTGTGACTGTCATAAGTGGTTACTCAGGGGAAAATACAGTTCTTCCAAGTCTGTTCAGAAGTCTCATTACACGTGTGCTTAGATAAGCAAGTACTACTCTCAAATGTTGCTTAAATCTCCTTCCTGCTCTCCAACAGGACTTGTAGGTATGAAAACATTTGCACTGAAATCCAAGAAACTTCCATCGTGATCAGTGACCCAAAACCTATCCAGAGCCCAGTAACAGCACTGCGCTCCAGGGGTTCACACTGGGTTTGAGCTGGTTTAACATCTCCATGAAGGATCTGGAGGACGGGCAGATGCTGCAACCTCAGCAAAAGATCAGAGCCTTGTGCTGCCATCCAGAGGGACCTCGGCAGTCTGGAGAAATGGGCTGGCAGGAACATCACGGAGTTCAACCGGGAGAAATGCAAAGTCCTGCAGCGGGGCAAGAACAACCCCAGGCACCGCGACACGCTGGGGACCACCCAGTGAGAAATTACTGTTCCATGAGCCAGCAATGTGCCCTTGCAGAAAAGGCTGATGGCAATTTGGGCTGCATTAGAAAGAGCGTTGGGAACAGCCTGAGGGATCGGATACTTCCCTTCAGCGCTGGTGGGGCCATGCCTGGAGGGCAGAACCCAGCTTTGGGCTCCCCAGCACTACAGATAAAGTGCCACAAGGGTGACCAAGGGTTTGGAGCACCTCTCCCATGAGGAAAGGCTGAGGGGGCTGGGAATGTTCAGCCAGGAGAAGAGAAGGCTCAGGGAGATCTTATCAATGTCAACACCTGAAGGGAGGTGCAAAGGGGACAGAGCCAGGTTCTGTCCAGAGGTGACCAGTGACAGGACAAGGGGCAATGGGCACAAACTGGACCACATCCACTGCTAAAAAACCTAATTATCAATCCTCTGTTGCGGAAGTTGGATGGGAACATAAGTATATATTTTATTTTTTAAGTATTAAAAAAACAAAAACAAAACAAACAAACAAAAAGACAAACAAACAGAAACTAACGAAGAAGCCAAACAAAAAACCCACAAAACCCGCAAAACAAACAAACAACCCAAACCCAAACCAAAACAAAGGAAGAAAAAGCTGCTGCTCTGCAGGGTAATCTCATCCAAACAGGATCCACATGGTCCCCTTTGACTTCAGAATGCTTAAAAACACCCCAACAAACAAACAAACAGACAAGCCAAACACCTGCTGTGCTTTAATTGCATTTTAAACTATCCATTTCTTCATTTCCAACTCACCTGTAACAGCAACAAATCTAATTCTGTATCAATGAAAGACAGGGTAGTTCATGTAATGTACTCAAAAATACTCTTCTCCAAACTAAATGTTCCACAAAAAATGGCCAATGACACAGGGTCAGATTCATGATTCCGAAGAGATCCTGGTTCTCTCACATTTTCTGCTTTTCCTTCTGCTCCAAGAAGACCAGTGAGTTCTTGCTGTGGACTTACTCTGAATAGTCTTCATTCAGTGGGTACATTTCTCTTTCCAGCCTAAACAGTAACAAATTCCGTGTCTGAACCCAGTGCATTGTTATCCAACAGCATTGGCTGGACACTGAACAATTACATGACACTGGATGTATCCCAGCATCTTTCTGTGATCAAATTTATTCTGTTTGCAAAGCTTCTACATTTTTAGACAACCTTCCTGCATTTGAGTCCACATTAAGAAACTCAGGTTTTTTCAGTTGCTGCTAAAATTAGGAGTTAGGACTTGTGGAAGTTACTTTTCCCTTGACATTTTAGAACAGGTTCGTGCACAGCTGAGATGACAATGAATTGTGCAGATATTTTGAACATGGTGCTGTTATCAGGTCTGTAAGTCAGGCTAACAAGGAAGAAGCAGCAATGAAGGAACAAGAATCCACCATATCAATTTGACTTCCTTCTCCAAAGAATCCAAGAGCCAAACAACTCAGAGGCCTTGAAACAGTGACCTCAAAACACTTGAGCTGAAAATCTTGGCAGTATTAAAAACGTAGCTTTATTTTGTATATATTCCTCATTAAAAGTACTGAACTTTGAAAAGATGATTAAAATAAAAAATCTCTATAATCATCAGACACATTTCATTTTCAGATTTCTTATGGGTTTTTTGCCTTTTTATTTTGTGTTTGAGACTGAAGAAAAGGAACGCTTTCTCTCCATTTTGTTTTGAGCTCTCTTTTCCTTTTTATTTTGGCCTGACATGGTGCTTTGCTGTAAAGGGACTTTTCTTGCTTATTCACTGTTCTTCTCCAAACTCCCACTGCTCTTGTCTCGGTTACAAACGTAAGGATACAAGTCTGAAAACTCCTGCTGCTCTGTATTGGGTCGTGATTTTGCTCCAAATTTCACAGGCAACCCACACTTCTTGGATTTGGCAGCGTGGAAGTGTGAATATTCCAGGTATTGATTAGCTTCTGGGAAAGTAGTTGTAGAATAAAAAAGGGGGGAAAAAAGGAAAATGGAAGTGATTATCAGCCGAAATGTGCCTTTTTTAACAAGGATCTATGGTGAGGCAAGGGCCAGTTTAATTTTAAAGAAATAGTAGAGACAAAGGTTTAAAAATAGGAAATAATAAGGCAAATTTATAGAATATTACTTCACAGGTGTTTCTTGGGATTAAAAAAGGTCACCTTGTAATATAGATTTAGTATCAGTTTATATAACTGCACATGGAATTAAGCACCAGAAAAACAGTCCTGTAGCAATGAGTTTATACTTATAGAAAACGGGTATAAACATGTTTACAATCAAGCCTACTTTTTTTACTTAAAAAAATAAAAAATCCATTCTAGGGCTACATTCTAAGAAAAATATGTTCCTAGCTCTCTAATTCCTATTACAGTTTTGCAGTTCATTTCTACAGTTCAAATAAAATAGACCATCTAAGCGACTCATGATATTTTTTAGAACATGGTCACAGTGTACTCTAAAATAATGAGAACTGGTTTACAGCCAAGGAAGAGGAAAGTGGAGAATCATTTTAAGCACAATTCAGAATCACTACCCTGATTGCAGGACAGGGGGAAAAAATGCGCTCTTTGGGTTGTGTCAGCATCAATTTAAATCGACACTGCAGAGCTAAGGAGCCATCTGGAAGATGGAAAAATGAGTGTCAGCAGTCCCCTTTGACTGGACAGGAGCAGGAAGTGCCTGGAGAGGAATGGCTGATCGTGACACACCCATTGCTAGCGTGTTTCAGGAAAGGATGAAAAATCCTACTTTTGTGATTAACTTTTTGATGTCTTTTCTGGGGGGAGGGACAGTTACTCGATTATATCCTAGTGATAAGACGGGAAAGCGAAGTAAAAATGTGTTTCCCCTGGCAACAGGCAGTGCTGGCCACGGCTGATTTATACAGAAAACATTAAATAAGCACAGCCCCCACCACCAGCACGTTTTGCTGGGTGTATGGAGGCTGTACAAACAAGCTCTGCTTATCATCAGCAGGTCACTGATGAATAGAGGTACTTCGTTTTGCTTACAACTTATAATTAACATTTTATCATTTTCTATCAGCTTCTTATGCTCAAAGGTACTATCATGGGCATTTAAATGATGAAGTTAGTTTGTCATAGTCCCTGCAGCCATGAACCATTTTAATTGTTGATGCGTGTGGAGAGATGATTGATGTGAAAAGGAATTCAGAGCAGTAAACTATTGCACCTCAAACAGCTCCATCCCATATATCACTCCACACACAAAAGCTCACCAGATTAGCCTTGTTTAAATATTATTTGCATTTAAATTGCAGGATAGGTTATAGACTATGTATTTTGTGAATGAGGCTAAATGCTAAAGCCAGCAGTTACATATTCTTTTAAACACTGAGATTCACAGGTGCACTTTGAAGGCCGAGTTCCAAGCAGACTGCAGAGTCAAGGACATGAGAGGAAAATCTCATTTGATTTTTGTGAAGTTAGGGGCTGGGAGACGGGGCAGGAATGCACCAACTCTGCATGCTGAACTGTGAAAAAAGGGAAATATTCCTTGTTCTGAGGAGTGCCTTTGTAAACACATCTTCATTCAAGTATTGTACTGCCTTAATAGATTTTTTAATGCACTGAATTGTCCTGTTATTCTGCAGTTAACTTCAAAATATTGTGTGGAAGGGGACTGTGCTGATAGAGTGCTACCAAGTCACTTCCATCCAGAGCTTCAGTAATGAAGCTTCTAACTGTATATTGATGCTAAATACCATTGTTAGGAAGCCCAATTATATTTTTTTACACACTCACTGTGAAGAAGTGCAGTAGGTCACTCATTCTCAATAACAAATCAGCTTCCTAGCTTTCTCCAGAAATAATTCACTATTCAAAAAAAAACGGTTTTTTATTTTCTTTTTTTTTCTAAAGGGTGTTGTAAGTTTTATAAAAGTACGCTTTTCTTTTCCAGGGCCTTTCTAAATTCAGTGCCAAGTGCCTAAGATGTGCATTATTTTTGCAAAAGAAAATAATTTCCGTGCAAGAGGTTATAAAAATGAAAAATAGAATTTAAATTTCTCTATATGGGTTAAAATCCGTAGGGCTTCACTTTGTTGTGCTAACAAAGGACAATATATCATAAAATTACTCTTGAAATTTGTTAGGGAGGGGTATGGAAACGCTCTTGGAAGGATGATAGTATCAAACACCTCATTTGGAATCATGTCTGCTAATTCAGAGTTTTATAGATGAGATCCTGGAAAACCCTGGCTGACAAAGAATCTGGTCCTAATCCAGAAAATAATGAAAGAATGGAGTATCTGTGGGGGGGGAAAATGTGCCTACTGGCAAAGGTGATTATTGAAAGACTTCATCAAAAGAATGAAGCTGTGTCACTGGTGTGCTGGCTGGAACTTGCGGGGCATCAGGAACAGAGCTTGGGAAATCGTTCATGATGAAGGAAGAGCTCATTTAAGCAAGATGAGATCTTTTTTCCATGAAGTTAGAGAATCACTTATTGGAAATGTTCGGCTACGAAATTGCAATAACTCACAAGCAGCTCGCGGGAAGTTCCTCTGCTCCATCAGACAGTGAAGGTGGAGGGTTTGTGGTGTATTTGCTCAGGCCATGGGAGTGCTGTGTCTGCTCACAGCCTCCAAGACAAACTGCTAAACAAAGCCAAGAAGAGCAGCACCAATGACACCTCTCTGTGCAATGTGCACAGTGGCACCAGTGCATTGGGGCAGAATTAAGAGGGAAATATTTCCATGTTCTCATACTTTTCCCTTGCCGTTCCTCTATCTGTTGCCTTCCAACTTATTTAGGGTGTGAGCCTCTCACTGTTCCCACAGCTGATGTTGGTGGAGTTTGTAGTCGCTGCTGGAATGAATTCTAACCATTCTGAGCACTTTGAGAATGTGAGGAAGGGCCCAGAGCTGAATTGAAGACACGCTGAGAGACTGAGGGAACCAGGACTCCTACACCCAAAGTTGTTCTCCCCAGCTTCTTCCTGCAGTGTCTTCTTCCTTCACTCCGTGCCCATCCCACTCCCTCTGGCTCCTCAGAATCCCAGGCAGAGTGCCTGGAACAGGCTCTGCTCCCCCAGGCGAGCTGCACACACCAAAGTTGGTATGACCTAGCAAATGCTATTTGTGATTCCATGTCTGTGTTTACGAAGGGTGGGGGCAATACGTTGAGCAATACATGTGAAATGTTTGGATAACTGTTGAGACTCAGTTAATGATTATTAATCCTGGTAGTAGTTCCAAAAAAGTGTCTGCTATTTATTTGTATCTCAGGACTGCTTCCCAAAATAATAGGCAGCACATAAAGTCAAGGGCACTGGGTTCACTGATGCACCAGCTGCTCTCCCAAGTGGAATTCTTTACAAACAGCCAATAATCTGCTCCACACTAAGAAGTTTGAAGCGTTTTTTTATTAAACTAGGAGTGCTAGAATTGTATATATCCTCCGGTATTTCATTAAGGTTACTGGCCTTGTGTCCAGGGGGATAATAAGATGCCAGAAGGCTGCAAGAAATGCAAATAAAAATGATACGTGGTCCTGGGACCGTTATTTGTAATACTGCAGTATTTTAATTCCCCAGCACTAGCCTTGGCTTGAGAATAGTAGGCTAAAGCTGAGAGTTACTGATGCATATCCTCAACCACAGGGACAAGATTTTTTAGTGTGCTCTTTAAGCCATTATTCTCATGCTCTATACCAGGATGGTTTGGAGAAGACTCTCACGTTGCCAAGTTTTAGACTGCTTTAGAAAGCTCAGTTAAGAAAGCCAGAATGTTGAAATACACAAGTTAAACCTGGTTTACCCTGTGGGGAAGCCTATCTTTATCCTGTTCCTACAACATGAACACAGCTCCTGACACATTTAAAATCGGGAATAATTTTGTGCTTCTCCCATTAATTATTTTAAATCTCTGGAATCTCAGACTTTGCCTTTTGTGTGATGTATTTAAGTGGTAGCTTCTGTTTGCCACAAGGGCAAGACTACAATGATTGTTATAAGTTAATTCCAGCACAGCGTTTGTTCAAGAACTGGCCCATTTTACAGTGCTGCTAATGGAAAACCGATTATTTTAACCCACAGTAATTGCCAAGTGCTTTTGTGGGCTGTGGCAGTGGGTAAGAACTGGTGAGATTCTGAATGTGCCAAGCATGGTGCCTTCTCCTGACAAATAAACCTGTCAGGTTAAATCTAACCTGTCAGATCAGACAGCTCTCTGCTGCACAGAGCACTGCCTATCCCTATGTCAGACTGCAGAAATCACCTGCAAATTCAACTTAATCTTTACACTCAGTATTGTTTAAAATAATAATAATCATATACACCTGATTTGGATATAATAAGATGCAGGAGCAAATAAAAATCTTTTCAGTATCTTCTATGGAAAGCATGTAGGCTGCAGTCTGCAAGGCACATTTTCCCTTCTTTGGCTGTATTGTTATCTTAAGGAAGATGTCATGATGCTCAAGTGCTCCTATGAGTTGTGTTTGTTAGAGAAGAGAATATGAAAATCGTCCCTGGAATCAGTTACAAGGAAGCACATTCATTGTCAGAGAATCCATTTGGAGGTTTCTCAGGTAGAATATTTTTGCCATCAAAATCACTTCCATTTTCAAACAGAAATATTATTTTTGACTGGATAAACAGTCTAGAAAGGCAACACAGAGGAAACTATAAAGGAAAATACTAAAAGTCAGTATATTTGGTGACATCCCCACCCCCTGAAGGTGTCCAAGGAAGGCCTGGATGTGGCACTCAGTGCTCTGGTCTGGGTGACGAGGTGGAATCAGTCACAACTTGGACCTGATGGTCTGGGAAGGCATTCCCAACCTTAACAATTCTGTGAAATCTTATTGTTTATTTTCACAGCATCCACTACAAATGATTCCCACCTTAGTGTGAGGCCTTTGTAGGCAATATATTGCTACATCTGATAGGATCCATCGAAAAGGGAAATAGTTTTCTGGTTAGCATTATCAGGGAAAAGAGAAAGTTAATTTCATAATTTCCGAGTAGCTACTCAGATGTAGTAAAATTAGCAGAAATGAAGGGAGAGTTCAAATTTACTTGTAAGGCCTCGAGAATGGCAAGGCCCCTGCTGACCAAAAAGGCCATCAGGCTGAGAACAAAGGGCTGCCCTGACAGGGGAGGATGTTTTGTTGTGAAGCCTGCCCTATTCACAGGTTGATCAGTTGGATCACTGAGTTGGACCCTGGTCCTCACCCACAGGCAACATCCCAGGCTGCCTTCAGCTCAGCCACTCTCATAAGCACCAGTGGGACCTGTACATAAATCACAGAACTCCACACTGGTTTGGGGTGGAAGGGACCTGAAATCTCATCCAATCCACCCCCTGCCATGGGCAGGGACACCTTCCACTAGCCCAGGTGGCTCCAAGCCCCATCCAACCTGGCCTTGGACACTTCCAGGGATCCAGGGGCAGCCACAGCTTCTCTGGGCACCCTGTGCCAGGGCCTCCTCACCCTCACAGGGAAGGATTTCCTCCTAATATTCATCTAACCTGCCCTCCTTCAGCTTAAAGCCATTCCCCCTTGTCCTGTTGATGCCTGAGATGGCCACCTAAAAACCAGAGACTAGACAGGAAAAAGGGAATAAAGGTAGATATTTATTTGAAGGGCCTCCAAAGGTACACCCTGGGCAGGCCAAAGGCTCCACCCAAGATGAAGCCCAAGTCATGAGTTCTTTACACTTTTGTAAGTTTGGTTCATTTGCATATCAGGGTTAATTCTCCAATTAAAGCTTCAGTTAATGATGTCATTTCCCCAAGTTTACCCCCCTTCTAAGATTTTGGTTTACGCATTTTGGGCCTAGGACTGTCTGGGTGTCCTTGGAGAGCAAACTTGGAGAGGCTTTGTTATGTCTAACGAGCATGAGAGAACAGCAGCTAATGGGCTACAAGAAACTTCAGAGTTACACACTAGGAAATACAGGACTTGAAAAATATAAAAATTAGAACCTAAGACATCACTGTCACTCCAAGCCCTTGTAATGAGTCTCTCTCCATCTTTCTTGTTGGCTCCTTCAGATACTGGGTGTCCCACTTGATTTGAATCATCCCAGTTCAGAAGCACCTGTGGGACTGGGACATAAAGCCCACTTTATTTAGAAAATTGACAGCCATATTTCATAATTGGAACTGGTAACCAAAGGCCTCATAGGCAGCTGTTCCTGTGGTCTCTCTTGACACCAGTCTGAGTGTCCACGTGTGCTCCCCACAAGCAGCTGTGAACGTGTCACACACCAACCCTTCAAAGGGCACAGATTTCAATCTCAGCACCTAATTAAAGCCTGTTCAGAGGGTTTGATATCAAAGACCAGCACTATTTGATGTAGGCAGCTTTTCCTCTGTGCTGCTCTGATCACCCTCCTTCCAGTTGCTTTAGTTGTTTGCTGTATAATTTTTTAATAGAGCTACCACCTTGTAAGTGCTTGTGTGAGTTCTAATGACACGACCAGAATCAACTTCCTCTGGTTATTGCACACCAGCTCAGTTGTGTTTAATTCAGGAATATATCAGGATGGCTCCTGCTACGAGTCAGTGAAGGCCCCTCAAATGTGCCCACCTCGAATCGGGCACTGGGGCAAGTGGTTTGCACACACAGACTCAGGGAACATCTGCTTATGGTAAGAAAATGGATTATTTTAGGTTTACAGAGCAGTGGGAGAATGCAGTTCACATCAGCTGTTATGTAAAATCCTATCTGTGGTATGCACCAGCTAGTTAAAAAAATAAGGGGTTGATTGAGAACTCCATTAATATTTATATTAACTGTAAGCCTTAGCATAATCGTTTGCATTTCTAATGTACATTGAATTAAATGGAGGAAACTTATATAGGTATTTCTAAATTACATTTGCAAGAATGGACAGGTAAAAAAATTAATATACCTATGTATTATCATGCATTCCATACTTATTACATATTATATATTATTACATTTTAGAAAAGGAAAAAAAACCCTCTAAAATAAAAAGTTTATTTAATCATCCTGTCCCATATTTGAAAAACTTCTGCAGGACTCCCTGTAGAACCCCCTTTAGGTTTCATTCTTCCACACATTCCCATGAAACTGATGAAGTAAAGGATTATGAAATGTAGTGAAGTGATGAAAATGACGCAAAAAGGATTAAACTCTATTTTAAGTGCCTAAAGAGATAATCAGCTGAAAACTTTGCGTTCTGGATTTAGAATTCACAGGCCACAGAGAGACATGTGAGGGTGAAAATTTCAGTAATCAGAATGTGGGTTTTTTTTACATTTCCATGTTCAAGCATCACACAGAATTTGTTTCCCTGGAAGAAAACCCATCCCTTCCAAATTTAGTCTGTTTGTTGCTTTTTCAAATGTAGCATGTCGGTCCTTTTTTTTTATACAAAACGAGTCACACCAAGCCCTAATGCTCCATTACACATCACATTCAGGAGTGACAGACAGCAGCAGCCCATTAAAACAAATGACTTATACAGACATAAGAGGTTTTATTTTATAATATGCTTTAATTTATAATATGCTTAAATATGGTGCCAAGTCACCCCAAAAAATAATACCTGTTTTTACACAATTTGTGCCTTCTGCTTCATCCTCCCTCTTAAATTCCTAGGAATTTTTGGGCTCTAACCCTGATCAGACAACTCATTTCCAGGGTAGATCTTGACAAAATACATGTGCAGAGCAAGCATGGTTGAAAATCTTTTCTAATTACTGTGGCTTCTGTTCAATTTTTATTTCGTGTGACTTTCTTAGATAAGTTTTTCCCCACTTGTAAATTTTCTTTCAGTGCTTCACTGGTGTGTTCTTTGCTTTCTGCTGCTGCTGAGGACCAATATTTTCTCCAGCACAGTTACTGATCCTTCTTTTGGTTTTAATATTCTTTCTCGAGAAGAAATAAGCTTAGCAGGATTTCAGAGCCCTCAGCAAATCCAACTCCCCAGCTACCAGGATGATGACTTTTCTGCCTACACATTCCTGAACAACAATATTTCTGCATTTTCCTTGCTCATACAAATCACCAGAAAGGTTTAAGCAGTGTATATTTTTCTGCTGCTTTTGAGAGAGGGATAGAATTGAATCTGCCAGGATTTAAAAAAGTTTTTAAAGGGCCCTACCAGTTCACAGTGGGAAATAAGTTGTTTTGTTACTGTTGCCATCTCTGTAATATTTTTTATCTTATTATTTTGGGCATTTTTCATGCGCAGAAGAAAAACCACCATCTATGTACATGTTATTCTTTGTAGTGCCTAACATTTTAAAAAATTCCAGTATTTAAGGAGATGGAAAAAGCCCAATTAGTGCTTCTCTAACCCCCTAGGAAAAAGGCATGGGTTTTATTCCACAATTTCATTCTAAGGTGGTCAATTTTGTTTCCAGTTATAATTTCCTCATTAAGAAAGGGAAATAATTTTCCTATTCCTTTTCCAGTCTCAGAAGCTATGGAAGAGGGAATGGATCATCAGAAATTTGTCAAATGGCTCATCAGACGATATAAGATGTCAAGTTAAGCAGGAGAGGCCTTTCACAGCAAAGGACTGGCATAGATAAGGTTAAAAAATTGTCCTCATCTGGCATGGTCAAGATTGCTGAACCTTTCTCAATACAGATCCGAATATTTTCCTTTATGTCATTAGTTCCATCCTGGATAATAGGTTCTGTGTGAATAACTACCACAGAAAACAGCTCCATAAAATGCGTAGTTTAAACGTGTTTCTCTGACTTGTTAAAATTACTCTTCAATGGCATGTTGCTTTTTACCTAAAAACACAAAAAGAGGAGGTCATGACAAGCTTTGTTTTAAATGAAAGCTGTTGAGTACCTTGCAAATTCTTCTGAGCTTCCTTTGTCTCATGTGTGATATTAGAGGGGGCAGATGGGATAAGGGAGTTCCCTGTGTCACTGCAGAAGAAGAGAAGTGGAGGGTTAGTAAAGACACCCAAAATCCTTCCTTCCTTCCTTCCTTCCTTCCTTCCTTCCTTCCTTCCTTCCTTCCTTCCTTCCTTCCCTCCTTCCCTCCTTCCCTCCTTCCCTCCTTCCTTCCTTCCTTCCTTCCTCCACGGTAGGGACAGAGGAAATTCCATTGTTTCTGTTTCATCCACAGAGAAATTAAACATGAAGAGGATGAGGGACTTGGTTTACTTGGATTATGAATATGATTACAGAAGGGACAAGAAATGAAATCTAGAAGTATTCCTGGTTTTGTTTGTGGGGTGTTTTATTCCCTTTTCCTGTCAAAGGAAAATCTTATTTTCATATTCATATTCCCTTCCTGCTTCTTATTGTGTAAAAATCCTAGAATATTGGTGATTTAAAACCTCCACATTGGATTGAATGACACGGCTCTGATTCAGCAGCCTCTTTTAGAGGTTTGTTTCTAGATGTATAGAATAAATCATAAATAACTAAATCCCACTAAAAACACAACAGAGAGCCTAAATAAAGTAATAAATGGCTGTCCAACAAGCTTCTGTAAAGCTCCAAACTCTCCCACTGGGACAAATCTTCAGTATCTAAAAAAACCCAGGGGTTATTGCTTACAGAGCTCTGGAATCCTTCTGCTGACGATGTGTTCAGCATTCATTTGAAAAGCAAGCCAAACTACACCATAAATTTTTCAAGGAAACAATGGAAACATGGAATTTATGATCATTGACTCTTGCTGAAGGCTGATCCTGTAGATCTGTATTTGTCATTTCGATTGCACAAAGTCATTTTTCAGTTTTTCATGGCTGGCTGAAGGGTTAGAGTGCCAATGGAAACATCACGTTGAAATAACAGATGTCAGAAATATTGCACCAGGAACCAGGAGCTACTTTAACAGACCTTGTAAAATATTGCTCCTTCTTATACCGAACGTAGGGGTAAGAGCATTTTTTATTTGCTTTTGAAGTCAATTGGCACTTTGTCTGGACTGGAACCTTAGGCTGAGGTTGTGAGGGAATTTCAGTTTGTGCCAGTGCATGTGAAGCTTTGTTTTCAAGGCAATGAGCTGCTTGCATCACCTACTGCTGAACAATAAATAAATTGGCTATTTAAAGGTCCTTGAATAGTATAAAAGTATTGAATCACTCCTTTACAGCTGTTCCACTGAAAAATACTTAATTCTTGTCCTCTCTTGCATTCATCTAAAGAAAGGTTATTAATTTTCTTCCCAGTTGTGCTTTGCCCAGGGAATATTCCCCAGTGACTTTCTGGCTCGAGCTATGCCTGAAGGTTTTCCCAGCTTAAGTATGTCAAACAAGAGCATAAAAAATCATTTCCCTGTCAAGCGCATCTTTGCTACAAAATAACAGTAGGAGTAAAGAATGTGGCCGGAAAAGGGTGAATCGTTAATGGTTAACCAATTTAATGCACTATCTTAGTTTATAAGTGTTCTGTTTGATGAAAATATCATTGAATTTTATTTAGGGTGAGAGATCAATATTTGCCTGGTCCTGCATTAGAAAATGCAATTGTTCATACATATCAAGGAAAGTGCTATCACTGTTAAACAGTGCTCCAGGCAAGAAGGTTTTTCTGTTATTATTTTTTTTCCTATGAGGAAATATGATTCAGAGTTTGTTTGGTATGGATTTTGTAAAGATCCTGATTTCAAAGGGAAAAAAAATGCAGACTGGTACTACAATGAGAGAAATTGAGAAACTAAAGTTAAAGTTCTGTAAAACAGAGAGCTTCGAGTTTCTCTTTAGCAGAAGAAGTATGAAATCAGGAATGGAACTCAAATGCTTAACCTCAAATCTTCCTGGCATTTTAAACATTTCTTCATTGATCGTTTTGAATAAGGTCTGTACAACCTTGTTATATAAATAGTAAATATTGTAACAAACCAGAGGCACTGCTCCTACAAAAATAAGCAATATTCCATGAGGTGGTTTAACCTGCAGGCAGCTAAACCCCACAGAGCTGTTCTTTCATTCATTTATTCATTCCCCCCAGACAGGGTGAGGGAGAGAATCAGAAAAAAGGTAAAACTCCTGGGCTGAGGTAAAGATTAGAAGAGAGGAAGAGGAAGGGAAAAGGGATCCTTATGAAGTTCAGCCCTTTTACTCTGTATGGGCAACTGCCCTCTGGAAGCTGGAGAAGTAATTTTCCTGGAAGAAACACCTTTGTGACTGCTTTTCTTTGCAACTCCCACACCCACGACTCATGCCACTTCCTCATGTCCTCTCCATGGTCCCACAGGTGAGTCCAGAGCGTGGCTTATGGTACAGATCCACTGCAGCTCCTCGAGAAGAAGAACACACCCCTGACAGCCAAAATGCCACTCCATACAGGTGGGGAACAGGACACATCCTGTGGGAAATGCTGGAACTCCCATGCCAGTGTCTCCACAGCCACAACAGGATGTAGGGAGGAAAAGAGCCTTTCTGCACATTGCTGGACCTGGCCAGCCCATTCTCCCTCTGTTTGGGCCTCTCCATGTCATGACTCCGGTGAGTCGGCACACACAGTGACAGCGGCCTCCACACAGAACTGGCCACATGGATCACGTCCCCTTGACTGTACCTCTGTCTTTGGGTAACTGCTCGTTGGCCAGGTCATCATGAATCACCCTCAGCATGGCCAATTCCCTCCCTAACACCTCTTTCCACAGTGGTCCCCTTGCCTGGGTGGCCTTCTTTAAAGGGGTACCTTGCCCCACACCTGACACAAGTCACCTCCAGAGGCTGTGTCTTGTGCTCCTTTTCCAACCACTTTGTCCCACTCCCCGGAAAGTGACCCCAGCTGCTTGGTTCCCTACCTTGTAATTGCAGGCTACTGGCCCTGTTGTCCCACATGGGTCACAGGTGAAATCTTTTTGCCTATCTCACAGTTCGCTGAAGGATGAGGATCAGGTGTACAGAATCAGGAAGCATAGCAATAGGGATATGCTGGTTCCCAAGTATATTCAAAATTCTCAAGAGCCATTGTAACCCGCTTGGAGGAGAAGGGAAAGGTGAGGGAGTGGAAGGAAGTGTCCTCCCTTGACTCCCCCATGGATTGCGTCTCTGAGGAGAAAAAGTACAGAGAGAAACTATTATTAGTTCCCGAGAGATGGTTCCTGAAATGCAGAGATGATGCTAATGCTGAGTACAAATACCAGATTAGTGCCACAACCAGTAATTTTATCATATCATGAGCCAGTGTTACACAGTACAGAAAAATAATAACCTTAATCCAGCCCCCAGAGATGCCAAGCATCACAGCAGGAACACTTACAGGAGGTGAGGTGCTACATACCACAGCTCTGGGAATAAGCACAGCAAGTCTGAGATCAAATAAATAAAGATTGTGACCAGCAACTATTAAAAAAATGTAATGAATTATTATAAAAATGTGGGTTTTTTCTAACGTGCTGTGGTCAGATTTATCATTATCTCAACTTTTCATGCCCCATATTGGGTGTTGTGGTTTACCTGGCAGGCAGCTAAACATTACAGCCGTTCACTCATTCCTACTTCAGTGGGATCAGGGAGAGAAGCAGAAAAAAATCAAAACTCATGGGTTGAGAAAGAGGTGGTTTGAAAGAAGAGGAAAGGGTAATAATGATAATGAAAAAGAATACACAGCGCTGCAAAATGCAATCCCTCACTACCCCCTGACCGATCCCCAGCTGAGTAGTGGCTGCAATTCCCTTCCCCTTTTATTGTTCCTCATGATGTCATCCAGTATGGAATAACCCTCCAGCCAGCTTGGATCAGCTGTCCTGGCTCTGTCCCTTCCCAGCCTCTCATGCACCTGCAGCCAACTCGCTGTCAGGGCAGCAGGAGAAGCCAAAAACGCCTTGAGTCACTGCAAGCCCTGCTCAGGAGCAACCAAACAACCAGTGTGGGATCAACACTGTTCTCATCCTAGAGCCAAAACACAGCACTGAACCAGGACTCTGGGCTAAATTGGGTTTCTATCAGACAGCAGAGCTGTGTTAAATGGAAAACAGGCAGGAGAGCCCGAATCCAGCAAAGAGCTCAGTTCCCCAGCAGAAACATAGCTCTGGGCTGAACCTGCGAGCATTGGGCCCTCAAGGGGAATCCAGAACCTCTAAAGCCTTTCTAGTATTTGGACAGTGTTAGCACAAGTCACTTCCACTGATTTTGAAGGTACCTGATGAGGCTTAGGTGGTAGCACAGGAATAGCTCATTCCTGAGTCTTAGTTTGTCTTCACTGTTTCCTCCTCGCTGTAACCCCATCACGCAGTGACCCAAGGCAATCAATCCTAGTGAGAGTCCTGGTGGGACCAGGTTCCTGCAGAACAAACCTTTCCCAGGATGCAAAACTATTGAGGAAAACACAGGAATTTGCACTGTTATAATTTATTAACTACTGCATCTATTGTTCCTCTCATTACCTAAGACCAACAAGTGAATATATGGATTAAAAGGCAATACACGTGTGAGTTACGTTATTAATCTCTGGGTGCCAAGAAGTCTGTGTGTTCATCCATATTTTTGCAAGGATCTTGTAGATTCCTAAATGTCACTGGAATGCTATGGTAGAAGCATTAAAGTAGGAGTTTCATTTTCTTCTTTTCCATTTCGAGTTTTATTTAAGCACATTAATGGTGATTCTGTCAAATAAGGCAGGAGAAAACAAAACAAAATAATAAACCCCTTTTCTTTTACTTATTGGAGAGGAAAATTTTAGGTTATGTTTTGGGACTTTTTTAATGAACAGGCAGTTTAAAGAAAGCTTTATGGATTTTGTTTTGTTTTCTTTTCTTTTGTTGGGGTTTTTTTCTTAACCATTTAAATCCTCATTATGCTTTTACAGTCAGGATCATGAGGTGAAGGTGGAGAAACATTCTCAGACCTTTGGAAATGTACCTATTTCACTACCTTGTCCCTTTCTGTGGAGGTGCTTATGACTTCCCTTGCCCATAAAATATTGTAATCTGTTGGCCAAACTTCAGAAGTTTTTTGAAAAGGATTAAATTCTTTCTAAAATAGGTGGCAAGACAGAAGGCAAAAAACGAAGGACTTCCTTACTGAAGAAGACCACAGTATTAGACACCAAAAAATCCATATAAAATAATTTTAACAGCAATTTTCACCCTAATCTATGAGTTGAACTCAGATGTTCCACCTACTGTGGATACTAAGTTAGAGAAATCTAAATGTATATAAAACACACACCCAGGGGAAATTATAACATTTTGTATTATAATAATGAAAGAACCCCTTTTCTTATAGATGAAATGAGAAAATTTGTCTTACTTTAAAAAAATTCTTTTTAATGAACATCTGAAATAAGAACTCTTCAAACGTGTCAAAAATAAATCATACTAAACAAATATATGCTAAAACGAAGCCTTTACCATTATAAATTAATACAAACCTAACCCAATTACACAATTTTCTTAATTTTACTTTTCCAGGCTATTTTATTTGTTTCGTTTGAATTATTTTTATTTTTATCAACCTATCTTTTGTGTTCTCTGGATTGATTGCTGAAAGAAATCATGTGCAGAGGAATATACATAGCCAGAATACAATTGCTAAAAAATACCTCTACAAAGATTAGTGTGAGTGATCCGAAAAAGAGAGACCAGGTCTCTTCCAGACAGTCTTTGCATACTGCTTGGAATGAATCTTGAACATCTCAGAAACTACAGCTTTGATCCTGAGTTTTGACCCTGAGTTGTGCTCCTGAAATGTTGTACACACATTGAACTCCATGAATAATTGCTTTTCACCGTTCATTCCTCTTTCTTTATTTCTCATTCCTCTGGCTTTACAGGAATTTATATACCAAACTAAAATATGATTATTTGATATATTTTTAAAAGATGACCTTAAGTTGCATCTACATTTAGTGTATCTCACCCTGTAAATTTGGTATTCAAATCCAAGTTTACGGCATGTGCCTGACCATTTGTTTCTTTAAATTCTGAGCCTTTACAGTGGTTCTGTCACGTGCATTTCACATTACTTTGGAAAAGTGCCTCGGTACCCCAAGTAAGCCCATTTACATAAGAACGGAATTCTTATTTCTTTGTCTTTCTGAAAAGAGTATTTTGGTTTCTTTAGAAAGAGAAAAATGGGACAAAACATTTGATGCAGAAAATCTATGCAGGAGAGAGTTGTATGTTAAAGCAGCATATTTTCAATTTTTTAAAAAATTTTTACTTGTTTCTAAGGAGAGATTTTTTTAAGCTGCAAGCAGAGGAAAACATTCCATCTTCTTTTCTTTACTGTTCATGTCTCCATTTTTAAATCTAATGAAAGGCTCTGCGTTTGTTGCTGGGAATATTTATTTTAGCCCTTGAGGTGAATTAAACACAGACTTGCATTTAAATGTAAATTTTTTAAAAAATCAGAAAACAAACAAACAAACAAACCTAAAACAAACAATCAAACAAAACCCCAAACAAAAAATTCCAATACATTGAACAGAGATCTATTGCCACAGCAAGGAGACTGCAAAGAAGCACCATGAGCCAAAACCAGTATTGGGAGTGTAGGGCACCCCAGCCCAGCCTTGGGTCCATCTCCCAGCCCATCCCAGATCAATTCCTTGGTCACAAATTCCTGCTGCTGCTGCTGAGCAGTTGCAATTGAATGCCCCCTTCAACATAAAGGCCCAAAGAAAAGAAAAATAATGTAAAAATTTTAAAAATCCCCATATTTCTTACTAAAATTATTTTAGACTTTATTCTGCAATGAAATATTTTGCCATCCGTTTCCTTTCTTAACAAGATAGCTTTACATTGAGTCAGTTAATAAATATTTATTATATATTTATTGTCTGTTATTATAAATGGCCTAATTTACAACATTCCCAGGTTGGGAAGGACAACACTGTCAGGCACACGGTGGGATTGTCGGGGTGTCTGTGCAGGGACTTGAGTTGGACTTGATGATCCTGGTGGGCTCCTTCCAACTCAGGATATTCCGTGTTTCTGTGATACCAATTTTGCAAACATCTGCACATTTTTCAGTTCACCACAAGTTTCTGTTACCTATTATGCAGCCTCCATTATTCTTTCTTTGCCCTTATCAGGCTTCTAAACCAGGAAAGCAAGAGTGTGAAGTTTTCTTTCCTTGAGTTACCCATAAATCATAGAACATTAATTATAAAGGGAAGGGAAAAAAAAAAAAAAAAAAGAGGGAAAAAAATATACCAGCCATACCTCAGCAAAAATTCCGATGAATCCATGAGGAATGGAGGGCAAACAGAAGAGCCAGGATGCAAGGATGGGACACAGGGAAATGAGCAGAAAAATGTAGTGAGTAAAAGTCATCTAAGGATTAAAAATAAAATAAACAGCATATTCAATTCAAGGTCCATTACTTTTGCCCGGGGGTTGTTACAACCCCACTTACAGGCAATGGTGCCACTCCCATTGACTTGGAAGTGTTTTCAGGCAGGCCTAAAGCATAACGCCTGTAACACTCGTTAATCTAGGTGTGCGTGATTTAATAACGTTGAAAGGTTCTCTTTTAACCAAGAAACCTAAAAGTTCTGAATGCATTTTCATGTATTTCGGGATATGTCTAAACCAAAACATGGAGCAGCAGCTCTGCAAAACAATGCCCTGAGGCGGATTGAATTCTAGCACACAAAGCTCACCAGCTCCTGTAGATCACTTGTGCATAGGAATTACAGACACTGCTCAGAATGTAATTTCCTTCAAATTCTCACTGGAAAATAAATTACTTCAGATCGGATGAAAGATCTCGCTAAAATAGCCTTTTGCAAAATGAAACTCCCATGGCTAGGCAGCTCTGAATAAATTCTGGTTGAAAATAGAGTATTTTTTTCAGTATTCTGTAATTTAATGATTTTTTTTTTTTTTTTTACATTATGTGATAATATAGTATCTGGGCACACTGCAACTTAACGGCAAAGTATGATATAAGTCAATATATATATATTTTTCAAATAGCAAAAAATTGCTCCTGCACTGACAAGAGCATCTTTTTGTATCTATGTTCATCTGAAACACACAATATATTCAATATGTCACAGTCTGAGCCATTCATTCCAGCACTGTTACTATATTATTCTGATATATCATTTTTACTATCTTGCTACTTGCTGAACAATCATGATGGAATATAAAATGTGTATGCAAGTTCACAATACTTTTCTAAACATTTTTCTAAAGCCATTGCTTAAATCGGTTGAAAATGAAATGCCACTTCTTAAAATAATATTTTCCTCCAATGACAGCTTTCGGCAATTTGATGGTGCACGAAAAATTACATCTTTCAGTTCTGCAGGAGTATCTTCTCACAGCACTCATATATCTTTTCATCAGACTCCTTTTAGAAGAGGAGAGAGGTTTCTAGCAAATACACATTTGCTTTCAAAGGCGTTGGGATTTTTAACACAAATTTCTTATTTCTGTGGTAAACAGAGAATTCCTGTTCACATGGAACCATGAAAGGTCCTGATCAGAACTGGTAAAAACCAACTTTTACAGAAGTCACAGCCCGTGTTAATTTGATATTTAGTTTAACCAGATCTGACAATGTATTTTAGATGGAAATAATTCAGGAAGAATTTGAACCATCAAGCAGAGATTTTCCCATTTGTAGTAGTGTTACTCCAATTACTGAAAGACTTTTAGTAGAGTAGTATTGGACACTGAGAACTTGTGCTTTATTTTTTCGTCTGAACTGCTAATAAACACATTTAATATGCACATTCACACAGAGAATTGGCAGGAAAAAAAATACCTTATGATCACTGATGCTATTTTTTTAGAAGATCAAATAACTTGTGTGAAGAAAAGCTGCTACCATTTTCTTTACAGAGAGGAATGGGGTAACAGTAAGGGCTTACCTTTGTGCTGGTAATGTTCCTGCAAACTCGTGCTGACTCACAAAGGTCTGCTCTAGTTGAGCTGGGTAATAAACTTAAATTGGGGTTTATTCAGCCAGAATAATGCTCATGACTAATCTAAATTGTAGCTGTGCCTCACATCTTCAGAAGACTTGGCAAACAGGTCCACAAGCTGAAGCTTCTCCCCAAGGGGGACTGGAGGGGTTTATAATATGAAACATGGGATTTCTGACGTGAATATTTCAATCTGTTTTTCTTGAAGATATGGGTTCTAAACCAACAGAATGATTTGTGCATCTCATTGAAGCCACTGCTGCCTGAGGTCTCCATTCATACAAACTGGAATACTGCTGGGAAACGATTGTGGCTGAGCTGGTGCAAGCTGTGTTCCTCAGGAACACCATCACTGCAGACTTTTGGAGCCCTCCTTCAGGAGAAACTCCCTGTGAAGGCAGTATCAGAGAAATTCAGGTTAGAAAATAGACACCAATGTTCTGGTGCTCCAAGTGCAAAAAGCACCTTGTGCTATGGTGTGGCATGGTAGTATTAAGGTCTAAGGTAGGACTTGATCTTGGAGGTCTTTCCTAGTCTTAATGATTCTGTCGTTCTATGAGTCTACTCTTTTTTTTCCAGTATTTTTGGCTCCTTTCCTTCCTTTTCACACCCAATGATAGATAGTCTATCACTACTCTTAGCCTAAAAGTTGTCAGTTTTAAACATCTAGAAGAAAATTTAACTCTCCTGAAATTGAAGAAGAAATGCAATTCTTTAACTTCATGGCTTTCTTGGTCTCTCTTTAGATGCCTTTCTTCATGTACTAGAGGAAAGGTTGCGTAGCTAAAGCAACAAAATGAGCTTTTGTCAATTATACAGCACTTACACCAAGTACTTAAATTAACAGTGAACGTGGGATAATTAAAAGTGCTATTCATGTAAATTTCTCCTAAATATTTTTTTTTTGTGTCAGAAGTATGAACATTTACATAAAAAGGCAATGTGCCCTCTCAACCTGAATAAATGTGTCTATTCTGGCTACTACAGGGAAACTACCAGCCTGTATTGTATCAATCTTTACCAGTGTATTTACTCTTTTCTCCAAGTTAGAACAGTCAAATAGAGACATCATTCCTCTCTTAATAAGAATCGAAAAGCACTTTTCTACTCTTTAAATACAGAGGTGGTGCCGTTCTTTGGAACATTTCCAAGCACTGCCTTGATTTTTATAGCCATGGCCCTTCAGCTGGAGCCACCTGCTCTTGATTTCCCAAAGGTGGAGGTTGGACCAGGCTGGACTCGATCTTGGAGGTCGTTTCCAGCATTAATGATTCTATGATTCTATAGATAGTAAAAAAATTCAAAATGTCTAAATCTCAGCCTTCCTGTGAATCCCTCTGAGGATAGGAACCATACATTACACTGTTCCCTATGTTGCTTAATAGTAAAATGAGTTCTGAAAAAAAATCGCAGCTCCGAAAGGTCTTGCTTCTCCAAATCTGTGCAACTGTCTTGGGGTGACTTTA
>VZRV01007667.1:0-19905 GCA_013398115.1 Falcunculus frontatus
AGGGAAGGGAAGGGAAGGGGGAAAAGGTCAGATAATACTTTGACAAATGAGATGTATTTTCCTAGACTTTTCAACAAACCAGTCAAAACAATCCAGTAAATTATTGTGTTTAGGAACTCCTACAGTGTGGAGGAGATTCACAAGACCAAGGAATGGAAAACAAAGTACTTGACTCATAAAAATGGGAAAAAAAACCCTTACAAAAAGTACCTAGTACAATGTACACTTTATTTTTTTTAATCTTGAATCTAATTATTAGCCAATAATATGTAAGCACATAGAAGATAAACATGGTTTTGTCCAGGCCAAATGACCTCAACCCTATCTATTTTCTTTCTTTGTCAAAGTGACTGGAATATACTGGAAAAAGATAATGACGATTTATCCACTATTTGTAAGTATTTTTATGCTGTCATATTACATTCCTAAGAAAATAATATATAAACTCAAATAAATAATTACATTTTAGATGAACAACTTGTTGGAAAACAGTACTCAAAGAGTATGCATCAATAGCACTCTATAAAACTGGAAGACAAATTCAACCATGCACAATATTTTTTATGACCTGGATGAAGAACGGGAAAGCATAATTGGTGAATGTCAAACCTGGGAGGGAGAATTACAGATACTTTGAAGAATAAAATAAAATAAAAAATTGAAATCTGCAATTAATGAAATTAAACCTGAGGGGAGAAAAGTATAAAGTCATACATACAGGAAGGAGAAGTCAAACAAAATCCCAAAATGGACAGTAACTAGAAAGAATGATGTACTGCAGAAAATATCTTCAGCACCACAGACTGAATGTGAGGCAAAAATGTGATGTTGTTTCAAAAAGAAAATCTTTGTCAAAGGTACAGAAAAAGGATGTGAGATTTGGGAGGTAATTATTCTGGTCTCTCTACTACTGGTGGAATATTTTATCCAGATTTGGGCACCATGCTTTAAGAAAAACTGAGCTTGGCGAGAGTCCAGGACAGAGTGACAAGAGTGATTAGAGGTTTAGAAAGCATGGTCTATGAAGAAAGGTTGAAAGAATTTGGTTTGTTTAGTCTAGGAGAAAACAGACTGTGAGACAGACATGGTAGCAGCCTTTCAATATATAAAAGTTTGTTACAAAAAGACCAAAATTACTGGTTGACTATAGGTAGGTTTAGAAATAATTGGAACTATTTTCTGTAAAAATTTGAGTTATATATTAGACATGACTTTGTAAATGAGATATTTAAGCAATGGAGCACCCAAATGAAGAAACCTATGGAGTCTCAGTTGATGTTTTTACACATCAAGTAAACCAAACAGTTATGTGCTGCATATTAGATCCTCTGTCAGAGCACGGGGAATATTAGATGGCCTCCCCACAACCCTATTTTTCCATTATGCACAGTTCCTTTGTCAGAATATTTTGTATCTGTTACCTAGAAGCTTGAATGCAACATGAACTATCAAAACTCACTATCGTATTATTACACATTATTTTTATGACTTGATGCTAATTTTTTGCTTATTCAAACAGCCAAACACATTTTTTCAGAATAATTTTAAATTAGTTCTCTCATGACTCTAACAATAGTTATCAGCTGTCAGTAAATCTCTTCTCTACCTACTGTCTTTAAGATAGGAGAAGTACAGCTGAACACAGTGTTCCAGTTGAGAATAAGCTGTTTGTTTATGCAATGACCTGATATAACTTGTCAGGGTAATTGTCTTTCCTAGTCTTTATTCAATCTTATACATGATTTCTGTCTTTAGCCATTGTTTACAATGGCCTGACTTTTTTTTGGATGCCCATTCACACAGACCTGCATGGTGCTCTTCGTTACGTTTTTGTGTGCTGGTTTTTCTGAGTGACTTTATGTCACTGAACATTTTGTTGCATTGTTTTTCACCTTTTCTGCCCATCATTGTTATATATTAAGAAACAGTCCTAGTTTACATTCTTTATGTTCTCTTATCTTAATCTATTGCTAGGATAAAACTATCCCGTTAATATCCTCTGCCTTTTTTTTCTGTTCCTCACAACAAACGCTTGTAAAGTCACTCCATAGCATTTTTTTTGCTTTAACACCTTATATTGAGGGATGCACAGCAAAATAACCATACACCTGACTTCTCCACAGTCTTTCATTTAGTGGAAAAGAACAGGATCTTAGGAATGCTATTTTAGATATCTATTTTAGATGACATGAACTAGTTGCGAGTTGCACTCCACCAAATCTAAAGATATTCTGACTGGCTCAGACATGGAGTTTAAATATGTTGGGCAGGTAAATTATCCTAAAACCGTATGGGGATACTTGGACAGTAATGTTTTTTCATTGTGGCTGAGAAATATATTTTGGAAAACATTAGCTGCTAAGACTTTAGAGGCTGAAATTACGTCTAGTCACTGCTTCACACATATTTCGGCATCATAGAATAGCAAATAAATATCAGAAACTTGTTTGTGGTGGAATCCACTAGAAGATTCCAATATCCCTTATGTGTGTGATGGAGCACAAACTTCCTCAGTATATGACACAAAAGGGGGGATGAAGCATCAAAACCGTAGTGGCACCAACAATAGAGTGAGCATCAGTGCTGTGTAAGCTCTGGGGTGGTGTCCTGCGTGAAGAGACAACTCCACAGATAAGCTGAAACTACAACTTTCTGCAAAGTAGTGTTTGAATACCAGGACATTAATAGCTGAAACACTATGTTAAAAAAGGCTGGATGACCATTTCTTGAGTCCAGAAAGATTATTTTCAGTCCACAGACAGTGGATGCTACACAGAGCAGGAAACCTTCTGAGGCAAAAGCTGAAGTGGCCTATACTGAGCATTCTCTGTGAGGACACTGATTTCTCTAAAAATTTAACATGAAAACTAACAGCAAAACTTGGGAAATGAGACTCTGTAGCTGAAGATTAACGTAATAGAAAAATAGAATAGCCCAGGTTTTAATGGACCTCAAAAAATCATCTGGTCCAGACTTTTGCAGGAGAAGAAGCTTAGAAGAAATGACATTTCCTCTACAAAAGAGCCAGGATGTCTATCTTGGCTGTATGAATGGGCAGACTTACTGTTACATGGCAAGAGCCAGGATGAAGCATGTGTTGCTGGCTGAGATAGGTAAAGATTTGCAAAAATCCTCTTGATTTCCGCAACATAATTTCTCTATATCTGACTGCATGAGGAGGTTAAGAAGAGAGAGGACATGAGCAGATTGACAACATATGTATGAGATCACGAGAATAAGTCTCTTAGCTCCATCATGACTACCCTTGTCTCTGGATTCTTTTACTACCTCCAACACTGAGAAGAATCCCAAAAGTGAAAAGAGAGACAATTCTGCTTCTGGGCTTGCTCATTCCCTGAAAGTCAGTAATAAAAGTCACAAAATTGCTGCTATGGTTCAACCATGGTATGGATGGTTTCTTAGGCAAATTCTTATAGAGCAGTAATGCTTTGTTCATGCCATTCACTTGAAAGGAGTCAGCTACTTGAGATATCTACAGTCAGAGATGTCAGGTTTTGAAAAATAAAACCCATGAAAACCCACAAATCGAGGCCACAGAATTAGTACTGGTTGGGATGAGTGGGTCTGGTTAACCTAGATTTTTGCAGTCACCCAGCCAATAGGGATTATTGCATTGTTTTATGTTTAAAACTAAACCCCCAGGATTTTCTCGTCATAGTTATCACTGGATGCAGAATCATCTCCTTGATGTTGAATCAAAAAACTATAAAAAATGAAAACAGCTACCATATGTTCATCACTGTGATCTTTTAAAATGTGCACCAGGTATGAGATGATAAAAACCACTCTTTTCTGAATCTTCAGGGAGCCTGAAATTTTATCTGTAACAGAGGTGTAACCAAACTGCTTCATTCAGTTTGATTGTCCATTGTGAAACTTAAAGATAATAGGAGTGCAACAATTGTTAACTATTTAAGTGCTGATTAAGTGGAAGGATATTTTTGTGACTGTTCCACAGCTCCTGCCCCCTAATATAGTTTATGTGTTCTTGCTTGTTTTTTAGAGATCTCAAAATTCCATCATCTGTCCACATCTCAGCCCAAGGCAACTTCTAAAACACAGTTCTGTGCACACCTCCCAAAAACTATAGCACACTGAGGATGTCTGGTTAGAGACAGATAAATGAGATGTCCCAACAGCAAATGAAGAAAACAGCTGGAAATTAAAAATTTCATTTACATTTCCAGAAGCTTCTTTCTGTTTCCCTTAACTGGAAAAATTTTGACCATCATAACTACTGAGCAGTGGCTCAGTCTAAAGCAAGTAGGATCACTGAAACCAGGGAGAAGGCATATGGCTCTGCCATGAGTAGAAGTGTCACTGCCTGGTCCAGGCAATGGTGCCTAAATTAGAAGTACGCTCAGGAATCTGCCATTGTACATCTCAGTAATTGTTCAATGTTCATAACTGCAAGTCCGGTCTTGGGCTGGGATTTATCTCCGGTAGATGTTACTGTACTAAGGACTGGGTTTTAGTGTAAACCAAGCACAGTGCAGACATATCCGAGGTAGCCTGGCTACCAGAAGCAATACAGATATGTTTGTGTATGGGCTCATGGTATGATAGGCAGTAGTTATCCTTCCTGGTTAAAGCTAGCTCAGTTATCTCTCAAATACACTGCTGTCTGCAGTGTGACATATCCTTAAAACAATTCTTATTCCAGGAAAAAAATCAGTATTATTAGCATGGTCACACAGAAGCCCTGTGGTAGAATAAAGAACCGACTCCTTAATTCTTAGACTCTGGTGTTTAATTAAAAGACCAGACTTCCACATCCTCTTTAGTGATCCTGGCTCTGATAGTGCACCCAGTGCCAGTTCGGCAGCTCCCATCCAGGCTGCTGCCTGCTGCCTGGGCACAGTCAGGGCTCCTTCCCTTCCCAGCACAGGCACCTTCCTTTCCCAGCAGAGTTCCCCAGCCCCTCCTGAGAGGCAGACGGAGTTCCTCAGCTCACTTCCACAGCTCTGTATCAGGACTCTGGGCCCCATGAGAGTGATTTTCAACCCTGGGTTGAAGAAGTAATACATCCAAAGAGACAGGGACCCTGCTGTCAGCAGGCTGAGCCAAAATCAGTCATGATACAAGCCATATTAAAGTAAAAACAAGTAAGGTATTTATGTGCGAGATTTGAATGTAAAAAATGTTCATAAAGCAGGTGTAGAGAAAAGAAGGAAACTATACTTATTTTAAAGGCTTTTTTCATAGTCTGTTGACAAGTTGACAAGCAGTTTAGAGGCTTATTTTTCCACATGGATGTGAGCTAGAACTCATAAGAACTTTTTGTCCTTAATTTTGTAGTCATGGAGCAAATTCTTTGTTTGAAAGAAAGCACTTACAAATCTAATTCCTACAGCAGGAAGACACTTGATTTAAAGCTAATTCCTATACCTTAGGTTCATTAATTGGAAAACTCCCTTCCTTCAGGAAAAAATAAATGAAAACTTAAGCAGAATGTCCTCAACGGAAGAGATTTCCAGTGCTATGTTTGTCCTTTACATTTCATATGAATCAAGCAATGTAACAATCGTAGCTCATAGAGGCAAATTAGTGTCCTAAATTCTGTGCTTCCTCTGGTTTGGGACCAGGAAAAGACATGAGCAAGTTATTTCAGGTGAAATAGAGTTAGTCACTGTAACCTGTTCCTTGAGGGGTGCCTTGCCACAGAGTATCTTTCTTTGGACTCTATTAGAAAAGCTATGGTCTGAAATTACTTCATATTTACCAGCTACAGCTAAGTCTGCTACCGCAAGGTTCTGTGAAAAACAGGACATTTTTAAAGTGAGTTATTGAACTAAGTTTTCTGGAAGGTGTGTGGATATTAATGTAATTCCCTGAAAAAACATGAATTCCCTCAAGGTTTTTCTTAATTTCTATACCTACAGTTTGTACAGTTTCTATACCTACAGTTCCTTCCATAATGTACTATTGAAAAACAGGAAAGCAATGGTGTCTGATTGATCCAACATACTTTTGAGACTATTAATCCAATCAAACTCCTGAAGTATCTACTGGCATAAGTACTTGGTGGGAAATATTCTGAAATGCTGTATAATCAGGAGGGTTTCCATGACTGAATATTTTTATCATGAGAGTCCTTAGACTGCAATTTCAAAGCAATATGTGCACAAAGCCATTGTAAATCATTCCTTTCTACTTGCACTCCGCAAGGAACATGTCAAAGATCTCGTTTCATTTACGTTGAGATGAAAAACAATTAATAAATACACGAGAGAGAACTAATTAAAAAAAAACAACAGGTACATATTAACATTTGCCCTATAGCAAGTAGATTTTGCAAATATACAAAGAAATGATAATTAAAGACTAAAAAAAAATTTCACCAGAGTTGAACTTGTTTCTGACTTATGCTGCTTGGCAGAGAAATCCCCCAAATCCTGTCACTCTCCTTGCTGTGTTCACACACTGCAGAAATCACAGTGAACATGCTGCCAAAGCAGATTGCGGTGGTTTCTTTCCTCATCAAACTATAAAACTGTTGCATTTATCTGTGCAAAAATGTTAGAGCTACTTCCAGAATCCTGAAGAAACAGCCAATTTCCTTTGAGTATCATGATGCCAGAACATATCAATATCTGACTTAGGCAAGCTGAGATCCCCCACACCAGGGTAGAAGTACAACTAATGAGGCTTTAAAATAGATAAGTTATGATATTCCATATACCTCCCACTATATCTGTGAGTTAAACAACAAGGTAGTGGTTTGCCCTGAGGAAAAGGCTAATGACACAAGCAGCTCCTGCAAGACTTGTCTGCAGTTGAACTATTTTATTTTAGACACCAGCCTAGAATTTTTTCAGTTTATGTCAATAGAGAGCTTGAGAACACTGACATTTTAATAAAGTCTTCAATTTCTGCTGTTTATGAGGTTTATTGGATCTCTGGTGTGGCATGCTCAACTCTAAAGCCTCCTAAGATGAAGCTGTAATTGCAGAGCAGGCCATGGTTTGTACATGGGAATGCAGCTCAAGCCAGTGCTCCTTAGCTTCCCTGTTGCCCTGAGAGGACATAGCATAGATGATTCCTTGATGGGTCTGGTGCTTACCAGGAAACTTCAGTGGGCAGCTGGTCGTGGTGGTGTGCTTTGAGTGAAAACTGACAGACTAATGCATGTGTGTGCCTCCTCGAGAACCTGCCTTACAAGACCAGCAGGTGCTTTGAACCTTCAGCCTGGAGCAATAAATATTGACTGATGGCTGAGTGATTAGCAGTCTGATAGCACCTTCTAATGATCGTACCCTCTAGCAATTTTAAGAAGGTCTCTAAATGTAGCTTTCCCTTTTCCCAGCATGGCTTTAAAATTACTTGCAGTGCTCTAAGTTAGCAGAGCCTGATATTTCTACCTTCTGGTGGAAGACCCATGCCAAATTTGATCCACTGCAACACTGAGACATTTTGATGGTGTATTCTGTGCCTTGCAGGAGATGGAAAAAATTATTTTCCTCCCCTCTAGTTTCTGCAGGGTGATTGATAGCCTGATTAAACCAGGATGACTCCATTTGGTTACAGAACTGAGGTTTTGCTACTGTGAAAAAAAATCCTGTTACAGTGCTTTGCAGTTAAAAAAAAAAATCACGTGGATATAGACAGAAATATCTGCCTCCATGGAGACAGAGCAATGCTCGGAGAGGACAAATGCTAGTTCTTAGTTTGAATATTACTTGCTACTTCCAGAAGTCCATCATAGTGAGGCCCTCAAAACACTGACAACTACATCCACATCCTTTGTGGTAATGGCAAAGGCAAAACAGTTTAGGGAACTAAGACCTATTTCTGGTAGATATGAAACAAATGTATAATTATTTTCGGCTAGGCTACATGCTAGATCTGTCCTTATAAAAGGCCTATTGAAATGTATAATAACTGCATACTTGAATAATGAAGTGGTCACCTTTTGTTACTGAATTTAGAATTTAAAGAGATAGGTCTGTGTTTCAAGGGGGTTTACATAGGAACTGGGTTAATCAAAAAGAAATCATTACACATAAGCAAGTAGTAAACACCAATTCATTTGAGACTTGAATGTTAGTAACCACGGAGAGCAAATGGCAGATATCTGAGTAAATTAAAAAGAAACTTTTGCTAAATTCCTAGAAACTTCTCACTTCTTTTTGAATTTCACTTCCTTATGTGCAACCACAGAATTGGGGAATGCCTTTATATTTCCTCACAGTTTTCTATTTTAGTGTCACAGGATCTCCGTTTCTTTTTGCAATTTTCTTTATGCATCCCAAGATTCATTATAAAAGCAGTTTCACAAACAACAGTTATTTTTACTTGCTAGCAAAAATCTTACTAACTGTACTTTACTGCAGATTGTATATAAAGTATATATTTGTTATTGCCTAAGTGAACTATATGAGTTTTATATCATTCCAGCAATTATGTCAAGCTGATGAGTGTAATGTAAATGATCCAGCAATTGTTTTTGTATTGTGCCAGTGTATAAGGCCACTGCCCTAAACACTGAGTCCTGATTTAACAAAGGTTATTTTTTTTAATAAGGCATACTAATCCCACTGTATTGGAAGCTCTGTCCCTCTTTTGAGTTGAGCTCTGCTATCCCACAAATTGGATGAAAATCTCATTAGTGGAGCTATAATGAGCTGGCAATGAAAACCCTTCAAGCTGCGTGCTTAAAGCCATTTGCCTGTTTGTCTTACTCTTCATCATGAGCCTAAAATTGCCCATTAGGATTCCAGTGAAGAGCAACTCTGACTGGAACCGCAATGCTGACGGAGCCACCAAACAGGCAGAAGTCTATCAAAACCCAAAAGGGCAGTAGGGTATTATTTATGGGGAGGCTGCACCTGTGCACAGGTATATGCTTGTTCATCCGGAGGTAAACTACAGGGAGCTGGGGGGAAGAGAAGAGGAAAAATAGAGACAGAAGAGTGGGATAGAATTAGGGGAAAGGGAGTAAGGAATTTGGTTTTTTGGAACTTTTAAGCATGATCCAGAAGCATTTTATTGTACCTGAAATTACTCAAATGTCAACGAAAGGAACTTCAAGCAAGCTCTTTCTATTAAGTGTCATGAATATCAGCATTAATGCCAGAATAGGGAGAGTCACACGATGGTTATGCAGATCCTTTGAATCCAAGCTGTTCAAATATGACTCCAACACAGAAGAAAAGAAGTGGAAACCACGGTGAAAGCACGACCACTCAAATGACGGGTGCTTCTGCTGCCTTCCAGAGAGACAATATTTTAAAAAGTCAACATCCAGGACACTGAATGCTTCAGAGAAACTGAAGTCCTGTTGTGATAGCAGAAGCCTCAAATCTGCCTAGACTAATATGAGGTTGAATGAAGTATTCTAAAAGCCCAGTCTGTCACAGGTACGATGAAGTCGCACACAGTCTCTAAAATTGACTATGAGCATATTTTAGTGTACTGTACATAGTCAGCAAATGTTTTAGAAAATCAGGTTGCCAGTAAATCATTACAGAGACACAAGAAGCTTTTGCACTGTTATTATAAAAAAAAAAAACAAAAAAAAAAGACACCATTGTGGCAAACACTTGAAACTGCAATCCAGTTACTATGTCAATGCAGAATTAACCAGGCATGGAATATTAGTCAAAACTCTCACTCTGTTTATCTGTTTATCTGTAAGATTCAGCCTTAAAGAATCTTCGGAATAGTCTATTCTCTTAAATGACAAACAAATAAAAAAAAAAATCCTTCTCAAATAAAAGCCTTTCAAATTAAAAGAGAAAATTGAAAATATAAAGGATTTAAAAAAAGTTCTAGCTAGCATTTAGCAACAAGAAAAAACCCACCAAATATAAATGGAAGACAAACCCAGGATGAAGTCCTTCTCAAGTATGTTCAATATTATTTACTGTTTAGATTATGAAACTGCATGTCTTCATTTTCTTGCTTTTTAGTTTTCACTTATAAATGTGTTTCCTGCTTTGAAATCAGGATTTTTACCCTTTGCTATGTAAAACTCTGCTCAAAATGAAGTTAAGAAAATCTGATAGGCATAGAGCTTTTAATGAATTTTAACAATTAAACAATTAAACTTGGGTTGCAGTCAGGCTTCTAAGATTTCTATGTCCCTAACAAAGTTTACCAAACTTTTAAAATGGTGAAAGGTACAAATTAAAACACAGTTAACATTAAGCACCAAGAAAAGAAACACAGTCATGTGTCAAATCAAAGAAAGCCAATCTCATGATAGCTATAAAGAACTTGAAGTGGGATTCATTGTACTTAAAATTGACTATATAGGAGTTAGAAATATAGTCTAAGCTAGTCAGGCAGACTTCTTCTGCGGTCAGTAAAGAGATAGGAAATTCCATAGAGTGATTCATCACACTCTGTGGTGAAGACCATCAGTCCACTGTCTACAGAGGGAGCCTAGATGACAAGCATAAGCTCTGACAAAGATACAGTAAAACATTAAAATGATTGACTGAGTTTGTTTCTGCCCCACAACCATCTGCCCAAATTTCTCTAAAATATTTCTGCCCTTAAGAAACATTTCATCTACGTATTAATCAGCTCCTGAAGCATTGCAGCCTTCAAACCTGTGTAGGACACAGTAGAGGTTCAGTAGTAAATTTGTGTGTGGATCATGTGTTCTGGCCTTGGGTTGGCTGTTCATATCACAGATGTAAAACAGAATTTCCTTCTGCTGTTGAGTTTTTAAACATTGCTCCTCTTCTATCAGAGCCCTCAAGGTAGACAAGAGTTTTCAAACAACAGAAGTTAATAACATCAATATCCTGCTTGATGGTGGTGTATCCTACTTACTGTGCTAAGCATAGACTATTACTTATCATGTGTGAAATCTGTTAGATTGAAGGAGAATTAGTGTTCAGCAATATAGAGGAAATGTTTTGATTTGTGCTACGGACATTATACACTCATTATAACTTAGTGAGTTTTGAAAGTGATTAAAAAAGCAAAACAAAAAATCACAATTTGAAGTCCGAAAAACTGTATTTCAAGATGTGGTGGTTTGGGTTTTTTTCTCACTTCACATTAATTATTTATAATAACACTGCATGGAATGTGTTCAGCAAAAGTAATGAAGCTTTAATAAAGGGAAATTTTACTGCAGCAATTCACTTCTAAATATTTCTTAAGTTGAAAAAGATGATACAAAGTTTGTTAATTACAGGTCATACATGCCAATGGTTATAAATTAACTGCTTTCTTTACTGCAAGTTTTGTTAACCATAAAATAACGATTCAGTGAGTGTTGAATCTGTGTTGATTCCTCACTGCAGGGCCCAGAAAAGATGTCTGCAGCTTATACCATTTTATGCTACTCTACTGGGTCATTTCTCTCACTGAAGACTCATAGTCAGCTCTCAGCCAGGTGTACGTGTGTGCCTCAGCACCTGTGAACAGCTTTAACTCTACCTGCAGCAGCTAAACAGCATGTAGGAAGACACAGAACCATGACCAACTGCATCATTTTCTTCTAGATGAAATAATTCCTTCTCAAGTTGTATAAGAGACAGGACCATCTGATAATGATGCTGGAGAAGAGAAACGAGAACAGTAGCCACAATTGATCAAATATAGTGTGCTGTTGAGATCACTCCTTGTGTTAACAAAATTCACTCTGTCAATGGCATAGAATAAGTGTACTGGCACTGCAACAGCTCTAGAAGGTAGATACTGAAGGATCTGAGTGCTCTGATACAAAATTGGAAAAAGCAGGAACAGGGACAAGAGGTCACATTTGATTTCAAATGCCCTGCTGCACACTAACATTGACACATCTCAGCTTTGTGTGCCAGATCCTGTCTGTGCAAACCCAGACCAACCGCTGAAGTCAGCCCTATTTTTCTGTCCATAAAGAAGCATGTTGTCCACCTTGTGAAATAAAGATTAAGATTGCTTTTCATTGAAAGTTGTTTATTTGTTGTTTATTAGAAATGTGACGTGTGGCGATGTACACCCAGTGGGCAAATGAGTTTCACCACTGTGACAGCAGCACAACCCAGCAGTCAAACCCAAAGGAATGTTGGTTAGTGGTAATGTTTTTTATTGACCATTTAAAGTCTTTTTCATAGCCTTTTTTTTTTTTTATTATAACTATGCTAAGCAGTTCCAAAGTCAGAAATTTCTCTGTTTTTTTTAAGTAGCTAATATTCAGAGCAATTCATTCCATCTTGTCCTGATTTACTCCACCTCTTCTTTCATATAATGGTAGCTATTCTTGTGCTGTATGAGTTGCATTCAGCTTTACACCCTTCTTAACTCACAGACCATCTCAGGGCAGGAGATTTTGCCAACAGAGAACAGATAGCAATTTTAGCATGACTTTTTTGTAAGAAAGGAGTTATCACCTTTGAACACTATGCTGCAGAACTTGCAATTATCACTCTGGATTTATGTGATTATTTTATCCTTGTGATACTGTCTTGTTTATCCTCTAGCTTCTTGGAATAATAAAGTTGCCAAATTTTTTTTGTTATTATTTTTTCATATCACATTCTAATATATTGGTGTAATTGTCTATCAATTGGCAATGTTTCACCTCCAGCTAAACCCCAAGATCTTTAGGAAAAATGTCAGAGATGCCAGGGAAAGAAACAGCCATGATTCCAGGAACTCTAGTATCTGATGGAAATGTTCAGATCATTGTTCAAGTTGTTAAGAGGTTGCCCAGGGATTTTAGGCTGAGCCATAGAAGTTGTAAAAATCATTACTCCTTTGACCATTCTCCTTCCCATCCTTTTCAGTGCTCTCCTGAAGGCTTGTATTCAAAGTGGTAGTGATGAAATATTGCAATTGTACTTCCCTTTCTGTCATATGTTAAGCATATGGGCAGGCAGTGTTGATAATAGTGATGATGATCTTGAAGTCTCTGGAATCTGTTTTTCTGCCTTTTACTGATCTATCCAGATACAATATCCCAAAGGTTCTTTCCTTTTTTCTCTCATCTGCCAGCAGATCAGGCTTCTGATCTCATTGTTTGTGATGCCTAGGAGAGGAATATTGGCCACACAGATCATAGTGAAGGGCAATGTTGATGCTATCTGTGGTTTACACATTGTGCCAAATGTATTATGGCATTATGTTTTATAGCCTTTCACGTGTGTTATCCCTCCTCCCTTTGTGTGTCAGGAGGCAGTGTGCAACTGCAGCCAGGACTGCAGTGAATGATTTTAGCTGAGCTATCTTACCCAGAAGAGTCTATATTGACATTTTAATGTCTCTTCACACATTTCCTATATCAGGGCCTTCTGCCTCTAAACTGATTTTCTTTCCACAATTAGATTTCTTCTCTATGTTTTCCACAATTACTCCCTTAGCTGATAATTTTACAGCTTGTCTAAGAAACAGCTCTCTAAACAGAAGTTTTTCAGACTTCTTCCAGCTTTCCTTCTAGGTATATTTAACATCTCAGTGTCTGGTTTTGGATGTAATGCTCTTTATGGAGTAAGTAACTTTTTTGGTTATTCTACCAAGTGCCCCAGTTCTACTAAAGTAAGTCTCTGCAACATATATTCAAAATAGAGCATGGAATTGGTTGTCTTGTCAAGAGACTGTTTCTGCTAATTTTGTGCTTAAGGTGTCAGTTTTCTCTGAGAGATAAGGGTTCGATGGCTTCTTCTGTCATTAACAGTAAATAATTTGTTGCAACTTGTCTGAGTTGTGTGATTTCTGTAAAGATTTGGTGATCTTCATGAGGTTAAGATAATTTTACCTGACTTAGTAATCATCTAAGATTATTTATGTGTGGGGAGATATTAGTAATGTTTTGCAAGATGCATTGAATTTCCATTCAAGTTTTCCTTTGAAGGCTGAATAACGACAAGTTGTAAATTATGAAAATTGGGATAATAACAAGTTCCCCAGAAACTTCCCAGGGGGTTATGGACTGGGTCTAAGCTGTAATCTTGGAGGGGGAGGGCTCTGTCTTCAAGACAGTTTTATGTAAATTTTCAAGAATTATGTTATTGTAGTGCTATACATTCTTAATGCTTTCTTTATTCATGTATGAGGGACAAAATCAAAGACCTCATAGTCTTTGCATATTGTCCTGAGATTTTCTGGTTTTGGAAGCCTTTATGTGTCAATCAGAAATCAATCCTCAAAAGTACTAGTATTTTTTTTTTTTTGCATTATTTTCATTCCCATGTGAAATTTGCATTGATAACCACACTGGAGTAGATTTTTTCTGATATGATCAATGTTAACAGTTTGCAAATGGTTGAGAGACGTGATTATTTAGGAGCTGGTAACTACTTGATGGCCAGTGCTTTTGTTTTCCATAATGAACATTATTCTGACATGCATCTTAATGATTACTCCTGAGAGAAGTCACTGAAATTTTGAGCTGTTCATGGTGCAAAAATACAAGATACTGAAGCCAAAAAGTATGGACAACATTTTTTTTTTCTTAATGGATCTCTTGACTGTTTCTGATGCTGATTTTAGTTTTATTTTTTTGTCAAACCTCTGTTCCAGGATCTTTGATCTGCTTGGTATTTCTTTTCCGTTTAATAGGGTTGTTTGGGATTTTGCTGCACAACTTCATGGACTTTGGAAAGTTTCTAGAGATTCCTTCTAACAAAGTATTTTGTTTTAAGTTGAAAGGTCTTTCAGTCTGCATGACTTATATTTTTATATCTTTTAGTCTGCAGATAAGGAGGTCATGGTTCACTTGTTCAGTTCTGAATAATTTATAAATATTAATAATAACCTGTGTATACCAAATTAAGAGAGGGATTTTCTTTTTTTGTAACTGCAGATTTTTTTTTATATACTTGAGCATTTATAAATTGAATGGTTTCTGAAACTATGACTGACTTTGTTCACCAGAAATGTGTCTTTTTTTGTTGTTAGTGGTTTTTCTCTTTCTCCATGTATTTCCTTCATCTTACCTAAACATATCTCTGGATGATTTTATTTTGGTGTTTGTTTCTTCATTTTTCTTCGGATATTCTTCTGTAGAAATACTATTACTTGGACTCCATTTGTTGAAGAAGATATGCTCTTGGGTATATTCCACAGCCTGCAAGTTTGGCCATCTGACCAGTTTTATGCAGGAATTGAATATGAAAGGTTACAGGATTAAAATCTCAAGTATGAAGAACAATTAGCTACTGATATCTCTGGAGTCTTTCAGAGTGCTGGGGTAAAGTCAGTATAGTATTCATTTATTCAGAGAGAAAGAAGCCTCAGAACTTTGTGATTCATGGTAGCAAAATCAATTGACAAAAAAGACAGTATTAATGTCTGCTTTGATCAGTAATGTTTGTGACACCCAGATCACGACTATGAGATTAGCTATCATTACAGCTAGATACATCTCTTCCTCATTCATTTCAATAGTCTGCCTGGAAAGATTTGAAATATGGATAGGAAGAAATTATATGTCACGGGAACGGGATCACCATTACTTTTCAAAATTAGCATGGCCAAGTAGCAAAGGTAAAAGCTGCAGTGATTATTTCCCAAATATATTTTAATTGGCAGTAAACTAAATTTATTTTCCCTAAGTCCAGTCCCATTTTGCCCATGACAATAAGTGGTAAGTGATCTTCTTGTCTTTATCTCAACCCACATGCTTTTTCATTCTATTTTCTTCCTGTGACACACTGTGGTTTAAATGTTAGCCTGGGTTAACTGAGCACATTTCATCACAGTCTGTTTTATTGCCCTTTTTACAGAGGCTCCTGCCATAGGTGCATTTTCCATTCATGTTTGGTGAGTGTGGTTTTTAAGAGAATCCCCTGACGAGGCCCAAGGCTGACATTGCAGGAAGGTCTCAAAGCATAAAGGCTGGATTTCCTTTGGAGGACACTATCCAGACAAAGTTCTAAAAGGGCTGCTCCTGGTATGATTCAGACACTAAGGGGTATTCTGGCCAGGGAATGCTGGAGCTAGCTCATCCTGGAACATGGCTTAGACACTGGGCCTGACAAAAGCCCTTTTGGCTATACAGTTCCAGTCCTGTAGCGTTCCCTGCTAATGTAGACAAAGCCAATGGCCTCCTTGAAGATTATTTGCATTAAAGCTAAAGAACATAGAAAAGTTAAATAAAAGACAAGATGGATTTGCTTTGGTGTTTCATAATTTCTGGCTGTATCTACAGTGCTGTAGGAACAGCCTCTGACCTACAGACCAAAAAGAAAAATACATATCCCACACTGACCTAGGCCCACTGCCCCAGACGTGATATGCAATGCTTGCTCCAGGTATTTTCAGGTCATAGGCACCCTTCTGAAATGTACTTTAAAATATAATTTTATTTTCAATTTGAAGTGACTCAGATGTGACAGTTCTGTCATGGCCTCTGACATGGTGTTTTATAGCGTCATGTTGCAAATGTGATGCATACTATGGACAGTGGCAAGACATGAAACAGGCAGGTATATGTATTCTTGTAGGCATAAAGCTCACAGTCACAGGACTTCAATACAGTTCCCTTTCATCTTAGAGCAAAACCATACAAGGCCACATCTGAGTTTCACCTCAGAGGGAAACAATTGTGAGGAAAATGCCAAATAGTGGCTCAGAGTGCATGTAGTTTGGACAACCAGTGGAACAGAACCTGAGAGAAATAAATAGATGAGTTGAGAGAAGCAGATGCACCTTCTGCTGTAGAGCAGACCACTCCCCAAGAGGAGACCATGTAGTTTCTACCAAGATAGCAAATGTTATGCAACACATACGGTTTAGTTTTAGGCAGCCCTCTGAGGAGCAGAGTTGGACTCAATGGTCCTTATAGATCCCTTCAACTCAAGATATTCTGTGATTCTATGCGAATTGTTTCAGTCCATTCATACTGAGATGAAATTTTGTACAGTTATTATATGCATGGTGTTCTCCTCTGACATAAATAAATGCTTACCACCAAGGGGATTACCAAGAGGTATCCTTATCAGTCCTTTCAAATCTTGCTTATTTTCCTCCTCTTAAGGAAAGCAGTCATGATTTCCATAAAATGTCAATGTTCTCTTCAAGTTAATCTTGGTTTTGGCAAACACAGTCAGGGTAAAGAGACAGACCTGTTGTCACCTTCTAGAATACCTTTGCTAGCCAAGATTTAAACAGAAATTAAACTATAAGAGAAGGAAAATGTCTCCAAAACTCTGTGCCATAACTCTTGCCAAGACCAGCTTTTAAGACTTTCACTGATGACATTTGGGTTCAGACTCAGCGAAGTGGCTCTGAACTTTCTATTAAACCTGGGCCCTGGGTCTTCATCTCTTTCCGTTAATTAGTCTTAGTCTCTGAAGAATTATGATGTCTTGTGATGCCAGCACAGCTCTGAAAGGTCTAAGTTTGTCAGTTATCTCCTGTTTGCAGGGAGTTTATCAGTCCTCCAACACGCTCATCTCAGGGAAGGATAGCATCCTTCATCAGGCTGTTCTGGAATCCATATCCCTCAGTGTCCTGCTATTTGGTTATTTTTAAAGTGTCCGAATGGAAAGAATTAATCACTTGTATTTTTACAAGTGTATAAAAAATATTGCTCCTTTACCAGGAATATTATTAGGCATTATGCTGCAAGTGGTATGAGTGACTCCAGCAGCAAAATGTCAGATTCAGGGTAGGATTGCCAAGGTGCATGAATCATGCACTTAAGTTCAGAGAAAATTCACAAAGGAATTCTCAGAGGATTGATCATTTTAGTAGAAAGTATATGAAGCGCAGCAGTTGACAGCTGGAGTTTTTTGTTTGTGTAGTTGGTTTCCCATGTAATTTTCTTTATTTCTGGGGCAGGGGCAGTGAGGATTTATGAGTGTTATTCACTTCAGTCTGAAAGACTGATGTTTTCATACTTTCACCATTTAGGTTACACTGAATGTTTGCTGTATACGCTATGAAGGCTTTTATTTAGCATTAGTCATATGCACCAGCCTTGGAGAACTGAACTTGCTCAATACACAGAACAATTTACTGAAAGAGCCACCAGTGAAACCCTGGTGGTTTGGCTATGGTTCTTCATGTCTGAATTGCAGGTTACTCTCATTTTCAGTTGAAGTCATATGAAAAACATTTTTTTCAAGGTCGGAATTTGACCTTATTATAGGAAATACGTTTATTACTTGTTGTACAACTAGAACACTGGTATGAGGCTAACTTTTATTTGATTGCACAAAGTGAGGAAAACTCAGGTTGTTATATGGCCAAACCCAGCCCCAAAGTAATTTCTAGCATTAACAGTAAAGACAACGGGATTTTGGTAGCCAATGGCACCAATACTGAGCAATACAAAAAGAAAAGATTTTTGTTTGCATGCTCTTAGGGAGAGCGGAAACGAGATATAATATAAAGTGGACAATAATCTGGTCTGACAATCTACCATGTACAGAGCCTCTCCTCCCCTGTCTGTCCTGCACTGACAATGCAGCAGGATTTTAAATGCTGGTGGATAGGAGTAGTGTGAGGAGAAGAAAGAGATGGGCCAGATGCTAGCTTGAACCTTCAGGAGTTATTTCAATAGATCTGTTTGCCCAACCCAATAAAATAATAAAGCAAAAATATTTGCACTTCTGGCTGAGTATGTTTATTGGGATTCGTTGATAAATAGAAAGCAAACGGACACATAAAGGGGAATTATCAGTAAAAGTTATGGACTCTGCTATATGCTAAAATGAGAGGCTGCATTCTGAGTACAGAATCAGGATCTATCAGAAAACTGTGCATCATAATAGATTGAAGGACCATAATAATGTGTAATGCCAGTTACAGCACTGAAATTTGTCTATTTACATGAATAATTCAAGATTTTATCAGGTTATAGGGGCTATTTTTTCATTCAGTTTACTGCCCTCCTAAGAGCTAATATATTCTCTGGTGGCATGAGTGAAGAAGAAGGAAATATTCCCGTTTACACCACTATGAAGTTTGCCCCATTGGATTTTACATAACATGATTTTAATGTTGGAACTGATTTCTGCAAGAGATATATTTTGTTCTTTGCACTTCATGATTATATTTTGCAGCTGATTACCTGAAGTCTATTTTATATAATTTGGAATTTTTAGAGCATAAAATTGGTGAAAATTTTGCCCTATATATATATGTCAATTTGTGTTACTTCTACAAAGCTGAAGTGTATATTTCCAAACCATGTTACTTGAGTATTTTGAATATACCAAAGTGCTGAAACAGAGCAGCATGCAAGAACTGATCATTGCCCATGAGCAGTAATTGCTTAGAGGCATTGAAGTATGGTACTTCTAGACAAAATAGGTAATATTTCCAGAGTCTTCTCACAGTTTGTCTTCCTGCTTTAACACATTGCATGTTATAATGTAATCTATGAGATAGAAACAATACCAGGAGTCCTAATTAAATTAAAAGTAATTACCCGGTGTGTAGATATGGCTTCCAATTGAGCAGCTGCAAGTTGATATTTTGTCATCCCCAGTTTATCTATATGCTCATGTGTGATTCTTTGTATCTGTTATTAATGACATTTTCTCAGTACTCATGAAGTGTTGTGGAAAACAGAAGACGAAAAGGATGAATGGAAAAAGTGTTATAGGAAATTCAGACAGGGAGTGAGTACATTCGCTACTGTAAATATTCAGCTGGGATGCTAGTTCTTTGCTCACTTATTCTTTGTTCTACTCAGAGTGGTCTGAAAGAAATATGAGATCGTGCTTTTCTTCCCACCCCCCATCCCCCCCCCCCCCACTTTTTTGGGGGTCTAGCAGCAAATTCAAAAACCAGAATCTGACAGATTAAACATAAGGACTTAGTTCCTTTAGAAGGCACTTCTGTCCTGTCCTGGAAATGTCAAAATAGCCTACATTGAGCATAAATAGAATTTATTCGTTTAATATATAGATATAATCAACACACTTTTAAAGAACTTTTACATCATTGGAGAGGACGGGACAGGAGAGGAGACGAGAACACAGAAGAGAGGAG
>VZRV01007667.1:20363-130363 GCA_013398115.1 Falcunculus frontatus
AGGAGAGGAGAGGAGAGGAGAGGAGAGGAGAGGAAAAAGAAGAACCTCACTGAAAATATACTGAAAAGTGTTTGGGTTTTTAATGCTGCAATGGATGTTCCACTTTCAGAAGAAAAAGTTTTTTGCTTTTAAGAAGACTTCTATGTGACAACAAAAGGAAGCTTCATTACAGAATTAATATTTCACTGGAGTATTATTCAGACTGGTTTAGTGTCTTTTCCAGGTCCATGGTCCTGCTATAACAATGGGATAAAACATCATTCTCCAATTGAGAATATTATGCAGTTTCTGAGGAGTGTACACGGGGGGATGTCCATTTGAGTGACTGTTATCTTGCTGGCATAGGCCTGCTATCAAATATGAGCAATTACTCCCAATGCAGTCAAATTAAATTTTCATAACTACAAAGCTGCATTTTACCTTGGAGCACTACCTGATGCCCATTTCTTCATTCCTCGTTCCTTAATCCTCTATATTAAATCTAAACAAATCAATGTTTACTAACATTAATATTTTAACATACAATGCTTGCTGTGCCTTCTGACATTTTGTGCCTTTATTAGTAACATGGTGAAGGCTTTCTTCAGCTTTTGCTTTCTGCAAGACCCCTTTTCTTGGTTTTCATTCCTTTTAACTGGTTTATTTCTTTATGTGCAAATGTGAATATACAAGTGTATATACTTCTGCCACTTAAGTCACCAGAAATTCCTTAGTAATAAGAGAAAACAAATCATCTCACCACTGAACAAAGGTCATTTTTGGAAAAGACTGAGGGAGCATTAAAAACCCCGCTTCGATTTCTGCACTAATCAAGTGAAAAAAATGGGTTCACTTCCCTGTAAAGAGCCAATCAGTTACTTCTTGGTTCCCAGATTTACCAGCATAGGTTCACGCACTTTTACAAAAGCACCTCTCTGTGTAGAGACTGAAGGGCTTCTCAAACCATATCTAGAGCAAAGCACACCTGCTGCTTGTGAAGCTGCTTCCCAGATACAGTGAACCCACAACTGTCCTCGTAGTCACAGACCCCTGATTCCCACCCTGCAGTTGCTTCATATTCCTATTAAGTGTCTTCCAAATACCTAATTATAGTATTTGAATGACTACTCAGTACCTGGAACTAGTGTTTGTCTGGATGCAATACAAAGCGAATTAATGGATAGGAACAGAGATCAATTTTAAAAAATGGTATTCTATTTTCTTTCTTCTTTCCTTCTCTCCCATCCTTCCCACTCACTTTGAGATTTTTCTGCCTATATCTATACCGTAAGTCCCCCTGCATTATTTCTCTGTCCCCAGTGAAGTTTGAAACTCCTTTCCATTTAGTATCAGCACATGTAATTACAGGCTAGTTGCTTTCGCTTCCAACTCATTAATGAAAATGTTAAATAAGACTGGACCTAAAGCAGCTTCCTAGAAATCCACCAGATAATGCTTCCAGTTTCTATAATATGGTCACTTTCTTCCCAGAAAGACTTTTCAGAAAATATTTGCATCACCTCTTTACTTATCTGGTGGGAGTTTCTGGACAGTCATCCAGATTCCTCCAGGACTAAGTGTAATCTCTCTCATTGCCTTGAGTTTCTTGCCAGCTCATAAACTAGCAAAGCCAGGCTTGAAAATCGAGATCCTTGGCATACAGCTACTGTTAGTTTAAGGGTTTACTTCCTTTGCTGAAGATGAGGAGATGGGGATAGAAAGAAAATTACCTTTATTTAAGTCATTCTAGTACTAGCACAGGTTTACTTATGGCTAGGAGTATAAACTTGAAAGTAGAGTTCTGTAGGCTGTGTCCATCAGCAGTGAAAGAAAAAATGACAGATAATTACCAAACTCACATCAGAAGCCACATTTTTTCTGCCTTTTTATTATTAGAAAAAGTTAAGTCCTGATATCAAGTTCATTCGTTGTGTTTTCTGGCACACACTGGATGTTTGTATGCCTGCTGGGCTGGAATCCTGATGCCGGAAAAAATAAAATAATGAGTGCTGCAATTTCTAGCTAGCTACTGGGCTCTTCTCTGCACTTAGCTTCAAAGATTTTTTTAAACATATTTTTCTGCACCACAGCTCAGAGTTGCTAAATCCAGAAATTGAAACATTCTGGGAACCAAATCATTTGGGGGAAAATCAAAGCTCTTGGAACATTGCCCTAGGATTTTGAAGATAGCAGTTAATAGTAAAAATGTTCAATATTTTTAAGGAAATCCCAATTATAAAAGGCTGCACCATTCAAATCCATGATTCAGGAATAGAATGAATGCTGCATGTCTAGCAGTGAAGGAAATGCATGCCTGTGTTGTTATGGCAGGAATTAGTAAACAAAAGGAAACCCCTTACATTCTCTGTCTTTTTTGTATCTGTATTTACATGCTGTGAACAGTTGTGTGGGAATCCAAAGATGAAGCTTATTTAGTGGTTCAGGTTAGTCTCTATAATAGGTCTGAAAACAACTATAAGACATTACCTGATTTATGTAATTTGTATTTAAATATTGGTATTGTTTTCCAAATGGAAAGAAAAACGATTAGGGGAGGGAAGAGTTTAAATGATGGTGTTAAGGCTAGTTCCCTCCCCTACCAGAATTCCCTAACACTTGGATTGTGCAATGATATTTTAAAGCATATTTTAGTTGAAGTATAAGTTTGCAGAGGTCGTAGTTACATTACTTATATCTGCCATAAATGTGTGCTCTCTGTGGAAGGGCTGCTCAGGACGGTGCACTCAGAGATGATCAGGTTATCTTTTAAGTTAGTTCTCAGCAGTACCCAGCTCTCTGAACAGCTGTGTAAAGGCTATCGCCAGCACTGTGGAGTTCACAGAAAGCAATGGCTGAGGACAGAGGGAAGGACCTTAATGGCAACATGAATTTACATCAGGCTATAATGACTGTGAAGTCATGGTCGGAGAGAAAAAAACCTGAGAGAAACAGACCTTTAAGACTTTTCCAAATGCTCCCAATCCCAAAGCTTCAGTATCCTCAGGATTTCAAAGATAGCAGTAGAGTAGCCAGAAGGCCCTATCTTTTTAGGCAGATTACTGGTGGTCCACAGGGAGCAATCTGTAGTCAAGGTCAATAAAACCATTGGGCAAAGCTGATTGAAAAGCCTGAGGAAATGAAAAAGCATGGGAGCAAAGTACTCATAGGGCCCTGCCAATCAGAGTCCCTCTATGATGGTCATTTATGTATGAGAAGCCTTGTATAGAAAATTCCTCAATGTTTCTTTAAAATGTGAAAAATTATGCTTAATTGACTATAATATATGAACATTTAGAGTGTAGTCATTCAGGAGAACCTGGATTTAGAGACCACATGCTATGGTGGTCTTTCATGCACATTGAAAGCACTGCAGAACAGGCTCCCATTCAGGAAGGGTGCAGAAGCAGTGGTGATGGACACATATGGTCGAGGCTATGTGTGTTAAACAATGATGTTTTGCATATGGGACTTAAAGATGTTATGTGGAGAACACCATGTCTTTACAGTAATTGAATATTTTCTTTAGAAAGCAAAAGTATGTTTCCACAAATCTGGCTTCTTAATACTTGTGTTTAAATGGTAACGCTCCATGTATTTTTCCCAATACTTTTATTGAACTTATGGTTCACCTAATCTGTGGTTTGATAACTTCAAACAGAGACTCATACTCAGTTATCTAATATTAGGTACCTGACTGTGGTGTCTACGTTAGGGCCCTCAGCATTCTGTGAAGTCAGAGAATGACTGATGATCCAGAGGATGACCTAGGACTGCGTTTCTCCAGTGAATGAAAGAGACCTTAGATTGATTCTAGTTTCTGCAGCCTTAGTGAAACTCTATGAGTTGATGTAAACCATAGTAATAAGGATGGATGTTAGTCACATTTGCCTTTCTGCAGATCTCACAGAGTATCCAATGACAATAGTTAAAACCTGTGACAAAGTCCTCATTTTGGAGTCTGTTTCATTATTTTCCTAGTATCACCTTCCATATAAAATGTTTTTTTATTATTCATCTCAGCAGGGGAACGGAGTTTGCAGAATGTATTCGCCACAAAGTTGTGCTTCTCTGTACATCTTGGTGTTGGCCTGAAAATCATTTGTGCTTTACTGTTTTTTTCATTTGAAATGTAAGAGCAAAATAGAGATAGGGAAGACCCTGTCTACAGATTTATCCGAGACAGCATTGGATGAATTAACTACAGAATTTGAAGCAAAAGCACTTTGGCAGTGCTCTGCCAGTTCAAAACATCAGATCAAAGAGACAATTAACGTGGGAAGGTGCATGCCACAGCACAGCCAGATCCATGTTGGGAGCATGGCTGCCCTGGGTGGAGATACCAACTCAGTACTTCAGGGCACTGTTTGTACAAACCTCTTGCTTCTGACAGCTAACACGGAGTCCCTTCATGCTCAGGAAATAAGCTTAGTTAGTGCTTTGGTGTTTGCTTGCCAAGAGCTACAATTATGTCGTCTTTACAGCAGCAGAGCAGTACAATCTCCTTTGTCCAGTCTTTTTGCTCTTCCCCAGCATATTGATATGATTCACTTCCTCTTCAGAAAAGTAATATCTTGGAAGTACAACCAACCTATGGTGAAATAACAAGAGGTAGTGGCTTACATGTTCAAACCTTAGACTCTTCAAAATCTTCCCGAAAAGATATTTTTGTTTCAGAAAGCAAAAGATTTTACTGATAAGGAAACACTCCACAGACAGTATCTGGACTTTGTAGGTTTTTCATTGGTGGTAAAATAATCTATTCTGGTAAACAGCAGGTTTCATGTAGTACCACGGGGCTTTTCTGTGTTCTCCAGGTCCCTACCAGGATTTACCCAAACTCAGTATAACTCTCTGCAGTGTATCATTATATCCTACAGCCCAGGTGGTTGTAATATATGAAACAAACTTTAGTGGATTATTTTTTCTGGCAATTACTTCCATATCTCATACAATATGCTATATTAAATGGAGTGTTTGGTTTTGTTTAATTGTCATACTACTAGCTCCACATTTTCTAAATGTTTCAAAGATGGTTAGGATATTTTTGGTTTTGTTTGTTGGTTTTTTCCTTTTTTTTAAGTAAGACATGCATGTGAAGATGAATTGTGAAAAACTCTTTACTGGCTTAACTTAGCTCTCTTTGATAAGGATGATACTAAGAGGGTTCCAAACACTTTTCACAGTTCCAAGTATTATGCAGTGAACCTAAGATGCACTGCAATACTCATGTTACCCACTCAGTATTACCTACTTTTATTTCTCTTTACACTTAGTTTGCCTTTGGGAAACTGATTATGGGTTCTTGCCAGTTTTCTATTGTTTTCAATGTTGAAAGATGAGTTAGTGCTGCAAGACTACGACTTTAAACATCAGAGATGTTGCCTTCCTGGCGATATGACTGCTGTAAATTCTGTCTTTTGCTTGTGTTTTTCCCAGATGGCTTATGCTGATAAAGTTATCTTCTGATATGCCTGAGTCATTGCAGTGGCCCCTTCACTGTTTCATTGGCTTTATATTTTTAGAATATCTTATTGGTTTTGTGGAATCTCTTAACCTATGCTTTGTGAATCAGAAGATTTTCAAGAACACTAGTTCAAGAAGCAATAAAATCCATGGTTTCATAATATACTCATCTCAGCCTTTTCAGAATTGGAACTTTATGGTGCATGGTTTCTATCTAAAAAGCAAAAAACTGTCCCCAGGCAGTCATTTCAGAAGTTTAAATCATTCACAAGAAAATTTAAACTGGACGTTCAAGACTGGTATCTTCAAAGTTATGAGTGCTTCTCTAGGGATTCTTGTCACCTACTGCTACACTGCATTCCCAAACGTTGTATACTTTAAATTACATTAGCTAATAAGTGCTCCAGATGTGAACAGTGCTTCAAATCTGATAGCAACAAAGCCATCAGGTGTTTATCCTATTTAGCATTTCAGCTGAAAGCGAACCATTTGTGGATATGTCAACTTTAGTAGTTCCAGCATCTTAATTCTAGTTTGTAATGTGCTCAGAAAAAGACCTGCTCTGTATTTGCAAAATAGAATGTGCACATGAAGATTAAAATGTGTATGATTTTTCTTCTCATCACAAAACAACCTAATTACTCTTCGCTTGAGAGAAAGAAATGACACACAAATTTTCTAACCTCACTGGCCAGATTGCTGATGAAACCTCCCCTGCACTCTAGCACTTTCTTTATCACATTTATGACATGTTCAGAAGCAAAGACCAAGTGTTATTAGTAGAAAAGGAATGATTAATTTTTTTGCAAGTTGAAGTGTTAATATTTAATTGTGACCTTTGTAGAAATACTATGGTTAAAATGGAAAAGTTAAGAAAACTTCTATTCGAAATAACAGCAGATGGCCATGTAGTGAATACAAGCTTAAAGTCACTCTTGGGGCTCTATTATGTTCACAAACTGCCTCAGCTATCAATTCCTGTGTATGTTGCTGATGAGAGAAAAACTGAACTCCTGTTTCATGTAGTGCACCTTAGCTGAGTATCATCTGACATGAAGGGCTATAGACAGCTCTGATTTCTAAACAAATCCCCTGTAGAGAGGCCTGGGATATTCAGTTAAAAGGTATTCTTCTGACATTATTGTGGGGCTTTTTCCCATGAAAGTTTTCATTAATACAATACAGATTAAAAAGTCACATGATAGTAAAAGAAATACTTTTATTCCATGGAGCATTGCTTCCGAAAATATGACAGTGTTGAGCCAACTCATCTTGTACAAAAATGGAGTTGAGATGCATGAGACAAAATATTCACTGAAAGAGAAACTAATGTCTGATGCCTTGGAACTTGGACAGTGAGCCCAGTTTCTGAGAAAATGGAAAGGCAAAAGCAGTATACAGCAGAAGAAAAGGTATCTGGATAAAAGTTGTAGAGAAGAAGACACAAGCAGACCCAGTGAAAAAAACAGGTGATATAGCTGAGATATGCAGAAAGCAGATACTTCTTTCTATTTTTGTGCCTTCTTTTTGAATAGCTCAAACCTTACTGACTGGTGGAAATTTTACTGGCCTCTTTAACCTAATACCAGATATCCACAGGAGGACTTTTTCCTTTTGGCAAAGGCAGCCAATGCAGGTGGCAAATTGTTATTCTTTATTTAATTTCCCTCTTTTGCTGCAGGCAGGTGTTTTTAACCCTTACTGTATTTTCCTTTTTTACTTCCAAGGCTACGCTATGTTCTTTGGGGCAAAAGACAGGAACAGAAAAAGTATCGGAAGACGTCTTTCTACTAATATTCTCACCAACTCTTTTTTTTTAATATCCCTTGCTGTTTCTCTGATAAATGTATAAAAAACCTCATAGAAAACGGAGTTTACTAATATCAATGCAATTTAAATACAATTGCTGCAATTTTCCCTTACACTGGAAAGACATATGCAGGAAATGGTAGGTAGCAAAAGTGTTGTTTTCCCACAGTGTCTGAAATAGACTTTAGGGAGTTCCTCAAGTTCATACTTAAAGAAATATAATACTGGATATTTTAACAAAGGTAAGAATTTAAACCCATAATGGTTTGACAGGATGTTTTGACTGTTCAACAAAAGGGGATTGCTCTGACCATTGTATATGATGTTAACACAGAATAGGATGTCAGCAGAATATAGATGCACATGCGGGGTCTGACCTGCGTCCTCTCAGCCTGCAGCATATGGTGAGGCAGTGGTGGTGTAATCTGTAAGTTCTCTTTCACTTATTTTTGTAAAGTAAAATTTTCTGCTTTATTTTCTCTCTGTGTTGGGAGAACTCCTTTATTTTTACTGGCTTCTCTGTTAAAACCATCTACTGAAGAAACAGATAGTAAAGGATTAGCAGGGGCACACCTTAGGAAAGAAAAGGGGATGAAGGGGAAACACATCATCAACTAGGCATATAGGACCCTCTGCAAACAGATCCATGGGATCCATTAGTCATCCAGCTGATCCTGAAACCTGCCAGAGGAGATCCTAGATCCATTCTCAGCAGTTAACTCTTCTGGATGCATCAATGCCTTTGGTTCCAGTCGTAAAGTGACAAAGATAAAAGATAATGCTTGCAAGTGTCACAGATTAATTATCACTGTGTCTGGGGCACATAGCATATAACGAAACACCAGAGAGATAAAGGAAGGGCTGGAAAAATAAAGTATCACATATGGGAGGTTTGCTAAACCTCTTAGTTTTAATCACCAGTATTTTTCACAAATATTTCAGGACCAAGAAGCCTTTCTGATGTTCTCAGGGATCTCAGGGATCAAGAGTTGATCAGAGTGTGCAGCAAATACTTACAAGAAATCTATCTGTGGGTGGAAAGCTGAAGAATTTATTTGCATTTATGTTCACTGTAAAGAGGCTTCAACACTAGAACCTTTGTGGAGAATGCCTTAGAGAGTCTGCTTGAATCCAGAATGTCAGAAAATATGTTGATGTGTTGATATTATATAATATATATGTTGGTATTTTTTAATGTATATATTCTGTAATAATAACAGATCTTCAGATGGGGATTGTATATATAAGGGTACATATTATGATGAAACTGTACCACAAAAGTTTTCACCATCTGTTTACAGAGCATGACTTATCACATGGAACTTCCTCCATGTCTTTGAAATACAAGGTTGCAAATAAGATACTAATTTTTAAAACAGTCTCCTGAATGCTCTATGAGTCTGATGTCCTGACTGGGAAGCCTTGTAGAAATTATCATAAAAGAAATTAATCAGCAAAAAATTTGACCAGTATAAACAGAAGTGTTTATATGGGTTTTGCTCAGGGAATTTATGTCTCAGGTAATCTATTTGAGAGACTGAGCATGTGCACAAGGATGAGACAACAGATACAGTGCTCTGACATTTCAGAGGCTTCACCAGTCTTCATCTTACTTGTGATCAGTTTAGCAGGAACAGATAAATATCTAACACAGATAAATGTTGTCTTAAAAGATAGCAGAAGAAAGGCAAGAGTAAATGGTCATTAGAGAGCGAAAATAGTGTACCCTACAGAGACCTGTGCTAAGGCTTGTCCTATGCAGCATATTTGTAGAGGATCTAGAAAAGGTGGTAGAGACTGATAAAGCTTGATGATGTTAAATTATTCAGTGTAGTAAAAATGAAAGCTGGTTCTGAAGAGCTGTGGAAGGATCTCACAGTATTGAGTAATTGGGCAGTAAAATGGGAGATGAAATTCAGTGCTAATAAATGCAGAGTAATGCAGTTGGAGAAAAACAAGCTTAATTTTACAAATGTGGTATTAGGCTCTGAGCTGTTACCACACAGTAACGAAATCCCAAAGTCATAATAGGTAATTCTAAGAAAACATTAACATAACACACAGTAGCTGTTGAAAACAAACAAATGAACAAAACCAAAACAGAGAGCAGGGAATAACCAGGAAAAGACCAGGGCACAAACAAAATGTGTCAGTAAATCCAAGCATCCTCTGTATAGTTTTGATGCCCATCTCAATAAGAATTGAGAAATCTGCATGCATTTGATGTTCTCCTTTTATCTATGTAGATCAGAGCACGTATCCTCTGTTGCAATGTCTGGACCTTAGAGAATCAGAAGTGGGTGTTTTTGCAGTACTTCCTTTTCAGTTTTTTTCACTTTGCAGGACTGCTTGCATGTACATATATATACCTTCAGAGCAGTCTTGGTGTGAATGTAAAAGCCTAGTTCAATGAAGGCGGTGCAAAGATAAGCATCAATGAGCAGGCTCACCAGGATACACGTACATGGATGGATTTCAGAAAAGATTTCAGCGGCTGATGATTGAGTGGATTTCAAAGGAAACATTGAAATGAGGCTACATGACTACAAGGGCAGGTGAAGATGGGATACAAAATGATGTTTTATGTGCTGAAACAGCAGCAGAAGTCAATAGAAGCAGCTTGTCTGGTTGTTCGGATGCTGATTTGAGAAGTGTGTTGACAGAGTTGGCTCTCAAACAGTCTTTGAAGGGGAGGTGATGGTTCTAGTTGAAGGCAGGGTGACCTGAATGAAAGAAAAATCATGAAAAATACCTAAAATTGTTCACTCCAGCCTAATTATGTATTAGAACAGTGTCCAAAGTTGTCCCTTCTGAATAGCAAACTAGGCTAATGTTTTAAAATAACCAAAGGGTGGGCGATGGTTGAGCTCTGGAGGCCCGGGTGAATATCTTGCTTCTTCACCCAGAGAAGGCTGTTTCTAGGGCCCAGAGAGTCCTGATGGCAAAAAAAGTGTTAGCAGTAACATCCTCTGGGGAGGTGTGTAATAGGCAAGAAGGAAAAATCAGCACAGCAAACTGTGCTTTACAGAGATTTTACTCTCAGATGAAAAGAAAATGCTGAGCATGATAAGAAATGGAGAAGTTGTAGACAGCAACCAATAATTATAGGAATTCCAGGTGCTGGAATTCCTTTTTCATCTTGCATTTCCTTTTAAAAAGTATTGTCAAACAACATTCCTGTTGTAAAATAAAATAAAGAAGTCCAGTGAAAGAAAACAAAGATTCAAAACCAAATAAACAACTGAGTGACAAAAGAAAATGAAAGTAACTGCCTGGGAGGAAGGGGGCTGAGGTGTGTGAAAAGGAGCTTGTCTGGTCACCCAAGCTGCCAGCTTTTCATTTGGAAGCTGAGGAGGATGACTAGAGCACTGAAGGCAAAGAGGGGGTGGTAAGAAACTGGAAGCCTGTCTCATTTTCTTTCTGTCTTACTGAAGACCTTCTCTTTTTTCCTTTCTATCTCAAATCTTCAGGTGTTTCTACTTTGTCCTTTATCTTACCACCTGCCTTTGTGGATCTTACCACTCTCCTTTCTGGCCTCAGTGCCTTCCTTAGCCTGGGTGCTGCTGTCCTGTGGCACAACCCATTTATTCCTGTAACATTTCTTTCCTTCTTTCTGCAAGTTACTTACTTTTAGAACTCTCTTCTGCTTTATTTGTTTCCCCAACTGCTCTTTGCCATGACCTAAACACAGAAGAAGAGACACCGAGCCGGGTAACAAGAAAAAAAGCACAGTCCGGGCCAGTTCTCTGGAAACAAAGGTTTCCAAAACCTGGAGTTGTTTGCTGACAAACCCACCTTAGGATGTAAATCCAAATCCTTCCCTGTGACTGTTCATATAAAGGTCTTTGCCCTTGGAGTCACTGTCACTTTTCGGACTTCAAAACAGGTTTGGCAGCCCTGCCTTTTCCTCAGTGAGCCCCCAAGCACTGCCTCAGGGGTTGTGCAGGTTTCTTCCCACAGCTATGAGCATGTTGAGCCAACAGCTGTAATTTTCTAAAAAGAAACTGTAGAATAGTCAATAGACATGTGTTGACTAACTTCTGCACTTAGGTACTTTGAGGCTTTCTGAAAAACCTGTTTTGATGATGGCTCCTTTACAATTACAGTTGTTTCAGAAAAGAAAAGGCCAGTTTTCCTTTTGAGATAGTCTCTGATTTTTATGATCTCCGAATGACAGTATGTACAAAAGAATTTTACATATGTTTACAAAACAAACATTTATGGTACTTGTGTAATTACAAAGTCTGCCATTAAATTAGTGCTTCACGTGTTTGTGTTTTAATTATTAACTGTGGCAGAATATGGCTAAAGCAGAAAACATGTAATTTCTATGATAATAACTGAACACAATTAGCTGAATATCTTTCTATAAACAAAATGTGGTTTTCATTTGGATTCTTCCCTTGTATTAGTTGCATTTAGGGCAATGCAAAGGAGTCTGGCATGCTCCTTCTTCACTGTGGGGGTTGTACGACATTTTACATTTTGGAATCTACTATGTTAAAAGTGTTTATTTACATTGCATCATGATTTAACCCCAGCCAGCCACCAAGTATCACAGAGCCCCTCACTCACTCCCCCACCAGCAAGACTGGGGAGAGAATCAGAGGATAAAAGCTGGAAAACTTGTGGATTGAGATAAAGACTGTTCAACAGGGAACGCAAAAAACACGCACACAAGCGAAGTAAAATGAAGAATTAATTCACCACTTCCCATGGGCAGGCAGGCGTTCAGCCATCTCCAGAAGAGCAGGGCCCCATCACATGCAGTGGTTACACGGGAAGACTAATGTTATCACTCCAAACATTCCCCCCTTTCCTCCTTCTTCCTCTCACTTTATATACTGAACATGGCATCATATGATCTGGAATCCCTTTGGTCAATTGGGCTCAGCTGTCCCAGATTTGTGTCCTCCCGATTTCTCATGTACCCTTAATCTCCTCACCAGCATGGCAGTATGAAAAGCAGAAAAGGCCTTGGCTCTGTGTAAGCTCTGCTCAGAAATGAAAAAAAAAATCTCTATATTAACCCTATGCTCAGCACAAATCCAAAACACAGCCCCATATCAGCCACTGCAAAGAAAATTAATTTTACCCCAGCCAAAACCAGCACACAAGGTAACTTCATGTAACATCATGTGGCATGATGTAAAGATTTTTGTATAGATCTTGCCTCCTTCTCATTCATACATAATTTTCTGTATAGCAGTTTCTTTGTCCTTTTTCTGATGTACCAATGGCCCATATGTCTATTATTAACTAATAGTCAGTTTGGTGCTCATGGCTCCTTCACAAATTTCCTCTCCTCATCTGGTAGCCCTAATAATTTCAGAATACATTTCATTACTGATTCTGTCTTTACTGTTGCCTATTTTTATTTTCAATTTTTTTCCCATATTTTCACTCATTTAAAATATTTTTTCTTTATTATTGTTGTTGAATTCTGTGATATGAAAAAATTTCCTAATGAAAGATTGTCTCATCTTGTTGAACTTTTTAAAAACTTTAATATGGATTTCTGAAGTTAAGATGTTCTACCAAAAGGTGAGTAGTGCATCCGGAAAATCTAATTTCTAAATACAGTTATCTTCCAATCAGTATGAAAATTATGGATTTTCAGTTCTTTGTTGAGTGGCAGTCTAGCCAACAAGAATTTCCTCACTGAGGGCAGCAAAAACCAATCATTTCTTCAGTCACTTGGAAGACGTAGGTAAAAATCTAGGTTAACCTTTCTAGCCCTGGTGAAACACGACAACACTGTAACTCCTTAGTCATATGTGCAGGGGTCTGACATTGGGTTTCACTTAAGTAATAATTTTTCTTCTTTAGCCCAACAAAAATAATTGCATGCAAGCTCCTGAGAGGTTTCCCTGTAGGGTGTCGCTCACAGAACAGAGGGAAGCATTTCCGTGCTCCTGGAAGCTGCTTCCATGGTCTGTGAGCTGGGTGAGAGCTGAAAAATCTTGAAAATTTTCTGACAGCTTATGTAGTTACATGAGTTACTCAGCTTACAGGTGCTCCTTACAGGCCAGTACAGCCCTGCTCTTGCAGCTTCTGGAGATAGCCTGGTCTCAATTTCCATATAGCTTTATTCCATTGCTCCAGGCATTGAGACTTGATACCTGCTTTGGAAAAGCTGCCCCGACAGACTATTCAAAAAGCCCGTAACAAACTCCTGATCACAGGAGAGGGCTCTGGATTCACTTCTAGTGGCGTATCCTAGGCAACCCTTTGAAGGCTCACTCCATTTCCTACCTGACACTGACTACAGGCCTCTGAGATGTCATCCTCACGTACTCTATGGCCTGCCCTCTTTTGCTGCTGTTAGAGATTCCTACAACCTGGATTACCTACAAGGGAAAGAACTGCAGGATGTGAAGAACCTTTTTAACCTCAATGCCATCAGGGCAGGAATCCAATGGGAGGTGGAGGAGAGAGCAGGCTCCAGCAGACCCCTCACACAGAATGCCACAATGCTGGATCCATAGGGCACCTATAGACCACTCGCATAACTGGTGAAGATACCAACACACTGCAGGTTGCAACCACTATATCTTAGGGGGAGAGAACTAGAGCTGCCTTCACCCTGACCCGTTATACTCTTTTAAAGAAGATACCACATATTAAGTTTTGATTAGGTCACCTTTTAATTTTCTTCTGATTCACAGGAAGAAAACGAAAAAATATTTGACTGAAAATGTCACCTGGTGAAGACTTCCTTGCATGATACATATATTCATTTCAATAGGAGTCTATACACATACCAAAGAAATCCAGAATTTCACAATCTTGGTCCTGCTGAAAGATAGGATAAAACTGAACCTTCACATAGGCAAACATAATTTCTTCATGGGACTCTCACCCATTTCTATCACGGCTGAATTTGATTCAAATTGCTTAACACTATTTTCCTTAAATATTCATTTTTCAGGGAAAGGGTTTATATAACCTGTCGCCTTATATTATAGCTGATGTAAAAAGTTTGTGACTGCAACCCTAAATGTTTTATCACCTGTCAGACATTTCAATGATAATAAAAAGTAACATCCTTTAAATTAATTAGTCATGATTAAGACTTCAAGCCCAGAGGCCACTTCATTATGCAAAAATTATAAGTTAGCTATTTAAATTACCATTAAATTGATTCTTATGTTAATTGATATCTCACTTACAACCCCTGTTTTTAATTTCTATAGGCTCCTATTAAGGTTTAATACAAGTAACTAAAATATTTTAACTAATCATTGAAATAAAGAAAAGATACCGAAAAAATGATGATAAATAATTTTCTCTGTTTATGATTTATGTTAAAAACAGGAATTACTTTAATAAAATATCAGACATCACTCATGCAACAGTATTAGCATGCAAATTGTTGTGATTTTCTATCCTATCATCCAGCATAAGAAGGAAGTTCCTTCTGCACACGCGCAGCAGAGATTTTCTGAGATATGAAATGGTTTGCACAGATATTGAAAGGCAGAACTTGGATCATAGAACACAATCAAACCATGTGGAATGCTAGTAGTGGAGATGGGTATTCAAACTCATGTAAGTCACGTGTTAATACTTAGACAGGATACATCTTGGATTTTCAAGGGCTCTCTGCCTTGCCTATGGCAAAGTGACAAATTTCTTGGAAAATACGTGATTTGTTCCTCAAGTCAGGTTCTGCCGAACCAATAGTAGAACAGGCTTGTCTGTTTCTCCAAACTGTTCCACTTTCTTAGTATTCTGTTAAACCATGTTTAAGTTAGGCGAGCTCAATTTATGGACCTTTCCTTTTTGGTTTCCAATAATTGTAATGAAATCTCATCTGATAGTTAAGTTTCTTTCCAAATTATTAGCTTTTTGAATAATGTAATACACATAAGAAATAGAGATATAGGGTTATATTCCAGCAGTGTTGCTGCAAATGGCTTTGCTGTCAGTGATCCGAGCTGAGACAATGTTCCTCTCTTGGTCCTTCCCATAGAGTTCAGAGCCCCCATGGGGACTAGATCTAAAAAGAAATACAAGAACATCCTTTATGTCTCAAATAGCCACAAAGGTCTTGTCCATAACACCAGTACCTTCAACCTTCATTCATGCTCCAAGACATTCAAAAGGTGCTTTTTCTGTCTTGCAATTGAAAACCTCTCTGGTGGACTCTGACACTACTCAAAGTACATCAGGAACTTTCAATTGAAAACCCATCACAAAGAGAAAAGGACTCCCAGCTGCCATGTGGGGCCCTAGGACATCTTGAGCCGAGAGTTCTGCACCACGGAGGCGGCTGACCTCCTCTGAAGGAAGTAAGTCCTGTGAGAGCAAAGCACTTGTCTGGGTATCCGGGATTGCATCTTGGAGCAAACAGAAAGAGCCACAGGTTTAGATACTTCCTCTGAAACAAGTGCAGCTTTGATACCAGCCTATGCTTTCAAAATTTGATACTTCATCTGTCAATACCATGTACAGATAGTTAAAACTTCTAAATACACCAGGGATGATAAAAATACCAAACATAGCTAAACTCTGAAGCTTTTCAGATAAACTCTGGAAATTTTCAACTTTTCTTAGAGATAGCACATTTTATCCCTCTTACTATAGCTGTCAGAGGTTAACCCCCAAAGTCTGCTGGGTCCAGAATTCTCTGAATCACCAGTGGACAACACAACTCATGCTATTTATTGGGTAACAACATCTTTCAGCTGACAGGACCCTATCTGGATTACTTATTCTCAACAGACATATTTTGTTAATGGGACTTCCATTTCACGTTGTTTCAACAGAAGAAAACCAAAATAATATTTTCCTCTAACCTGGCCTTCAGACAAAAAGAAAAAAGTGCTTCAGATAGTATCAAGAGTCACATATATAAAAGTTTAACAACACCTGTCATAATTCCCATTAGTCTATTAGTGACAGAGAAAAAAATTTTGAATTAACCTGACCAAAGGATGTTTTAACTAGATTGCCTTGGATCACATTGCAGTATTGTGTGTTAATGCCTTTTTTTTGAGGATTGATATGTAAATAGATTACTATTACTGTAAGTAACAAGGGTCATTGGAAGAGCAGATCTATAAAGGGTCAGTAAAGTACATTTAAACAGATAAAATCAGTCACTAATATCATAGGGGTATAACCCATGAAATAATGTTCACTTTTTACCTTTATTTCTTTATTTTATATTTGTTGTTATTTTCTTCTATTCATACTCTAAGAATATATTATAAGTTATAGCAGCACCCAGGGGTATCACAATAGTCAGATGGGTAATCACTTGTCTTATAAACTTTCATTTCTGAGCTTTAAAGCCCACTACTAAAAAAATCTCCAAATAAACAGTGGTTTGAAACTTGGCATCCAGAGCTGCAAGGATTTACCTTTGGATTGATACAAAGTTATAAAATAAATTTTCAAAGATATTGGCTCTGCTGTTTGTTTTTTTCTATTAAGATTTTTTTTTTTAAGTTGTGTAATTTGAAAAGTGTTGCCATGTAAGTAGGATAATTTGGCGAGGAAGTTATTCATAATATGTTTTAATTACTTTTAGCATTATATATATGGTTTTTTAAAAAATTACCAAGACATTTCTGTTGGAAAAAGGTTCTCAACGCAGGTATATTCATGTGGATTCTTTCTTAGCATAATCTGCAATAAAACACTTACTCCATAAAATAAACTTTCAGGTACCTACTACTTAAATGTGCTCAAAACTTCCTAAATACATCCCCATTCTTTCTTCACTACAAATGAGACGTCTATCTGATTTTGCAGGTATAGCAACAGCAAGTCAAGCTATAACAAATTATGGCAAGATTATTACTACTTCAGCTTACATTTTCAAAACGCAAATAGATTCAGATGAATTTTTAACATCAATATAGCACTTTTCAAGATAAATATCAAAGCTTCTTCACAGAATCATCACTGAATCATAGAAACATGGAATGGATTGAGTTGGAAGGGCCCTTAAATATCATCTACTTTCAACTTCCCCTCCAGGGACTAGGACACCTTCCGCTGGACCAGGTTGCTCGAAACCCCATCATAGGACCTCCCCTTGAACGCTTTCAGGGGTGGGGAAGAAAGAGCTTCTCTAGACAACCTGTTCCAGTGCTCCACCACCCTCACAGTAAAGAATTTCTTCCTAATGTCTAATCAAAATCTACCCCCTTGCAATCTGAAGCCACCCTCCACCTTGTCCTATCACTATGTGCTCTTGTAAACAGTCCCTCTCCAACACTCTTGTAGAGGTCCTGAAAAACTGCATAATGTCTGCACAGAGCCTTTTCTTCTTCAGGCTGAAAAATGTCAACTCTCTCAGCTTCTTTTCATGAGAGAAGTGCTCCAGCCCTCTAATCATCTTCATGACCCTTCTCTGGACTCACTGCAGGAAGTCCACGTTCCCCTTATGCCAGGGTCCCCAGAGCTGGACACAGTACTCCAGGTGGGCTTTCATGAGGGAGGAGTAGAGGGGGAGAATCACCTCTATCAATCTGCTGGCCACGTTTCTTTTGACATAGATCAGAATATAGTTGGTTTTCTTGGCTACATGTTCACATTGACAGCTTGAGTTGAGCTTCTTATCAACCAACACCCTCAAGTCCTTCTCCTCGGTGCTGATCTCAATCTATTCTCTGCCCAGCCTTTTTGTGCTTGGGATTACCCTGATCCGCATGCACTTGGCCTTGCTGAGCTTCATGAGGCTCACACAGGCCCACCTCTCAGACCTGTCAAAGTCCTTCTGGATGGCATTCCTTTCCACCAGCATGTCAACCCACTACACAGCTTGGTGTCATGAGCAAACTTGCTGAGGGCGCACTCAATCCCTCTGTCCTTGTCACCAACAAAGATCTTAAACAGTGGCATGATCTTACCTGTTACAAAGGTGGGAGACTGACTTTCCTGCATTCCCTGGGTGTTTCTTTTTTCCTGTTTTAAAAATGGGAATTGATTATGCTTCCCCGTCTCCAGTCAGTGGGAATGTCACTGGACTTCCAAGGCTTCTCAAATATGAGGGATTGTGGTTAAGGAAAATTTCACCATCTTCAGTTTATGAATGGGTATACAGCAAGGAAAGAAAACCCAAGTTGCTGGCCAGTGTCATATGAGGAGAAGTCGTCTTCAAAGTAGTAACTCTGATGTTAACATGGCTTTGGACAATAGAGTGCCCACAGTTCCTAGAAAAGTTGTCTTTTATACTGAGCTAGAATGAGAAAGACACATTTTTTAAGGGTCTCCCCCACCCCACTTCCCCAACTCCCTTTGACTCCTATGTACTACTGAATGTAGATTTATATATAGAAAGGGATAAAAACTCTTTGCAAAGTCTGATCCTGCTCACATATCTGGATTAGTGGTCCTTAACCCAAGATCAACATATTCCGTTGGAGATATTATACATTAAATGCTTTCAAAATATTGTTCCTCTCACCTTTATACTGTTCAGTATGGGATACATTGTTTTACCCTGGCTGGTTAATCAGTCATGAGGTTAACTATTTACTATTAACCAAAGTTTATCTTAGAGGGTTCTCTAATGAAGCTATTCAGTCCTTGGTTTCCTCATGAATCTACATTGGAAATGGCTTCAGGGGAAGGTATCTCCTAAAAAATAGTTGTATAGATTCCAATTCCTAATGTCTAACAAACAAAGGAATCCAGTGGCTCAGTGGGGTGGAGTTAGTGGCAGTCTTCTTCAGTTAGGAGAGATTTACAAATGGATTCATGGTGCAGATAATAGTTCTCAAATAAATTGAGTTGTGGCTTCATTAAACAGCATCCTTTACTTCTTTTTCCCATTTACCTGAAATGGCCATAACTAGGATTAACTGTTGTGTGAGAATATAAAATAGAGAGACAGTCTCCAGAATTGCAGACCCTAAAGCTTTGTAGGGATTTAAAGATTATAACCAACACTTTGACCTGGCAGTAGACGGGTAGCCAGGGAAAAGCACAGACTCTGAGTACAGTGTACCATTCTGATAAAATGAACCGTAACATTCAATACCAGATAAAGCTTCCATGGACATTGGCCTCCCAATGTTATGCTGTGTGTCAGCTCTACTCTTCGAAGACGTTAATGCTGTAACATTTCCTCAGCATCTGATACTTTGGCAATTTAGCAAAATAACCCAACTTCAGTTACCATCACTGTGCAGATGAATCATATACATGTATCTCTAATGCTCTGTCCTGAAACTGATCTTTGTGCTGAAAAGCTGAACCTTTATATCTCTTCATGGATGCAGCTTTCAACTCAAGCGCAACATGACTAAGAAAAATCTAGTTCTATTTTTGCCCCAGACTCTTCTGTGTTGCTATAAACAACAACACCATTCTGCCTGCTATTCACACCACTAATGTGGACCTGATCTTTGCCTCATGCCTTTGATTTTCAGTTTTCATGTCCAAGCCATGGGTCAGCTTCATATCTTACGGCATAGGAACTCAAAAAAACAACAGATGGTGCAGGCAGCTAAGGAAGCTCAAGAAAATAGTGAGACAATATTGGTCTTTGTAACAACTATTTTGCAGATCCTTGCAGGAACGGCAGGTTTTCAAGAGAATCCTCTCTATACAAGTCTTCAAGTGATTCTCTAGTCTTTATCATCTCAGAAAAAAAGCCCTATTTCTCTTCATGTACAAGGCCCAGCCAGTGTCCACTCAACACTGATTCAATAGCTAAAAGGTGGATGTTGACACCCAGCAGGCCAACTTTCAAGTTTTTGTGCTTTCTTCTGTACTGGACCTCCAGGATAAGAGAAGATGACATTGAAACTACACATTATCCTCTTTTTGTCTCTGAAATATTGTCTTTATGACATGGTTTTCCTTCTGTTCTGTTTAGTGCAGTCCCAACTACAATACAGTCCTGGTCCAAAGCTAGAAATGCCAGATGCTTCATCAATATTGTACTCAGCATCAATTTCTCTTAACAGCATCTGAAGTGCCTTTTCATGGCTGTGACAAAGCAGACAGGATTCAAGAGGAATGAAGATGAGGGAGAAACCCTCTGTCCCCTGCAGTGGTGTCAGGCCAGGGCAGCTGAGGGTTTGAGTCCTTCCAAAACGGCACATCAGAAAAGAAACTACTTTTTGTCCCTGAAGGCAATTGGGCTGAGGTTGTAAGAGAATAGCTGAAGTATTTTACTGGACCATTTTTTCCACCAACTCCTCCCTTCATCCTCTCATCAAAATGCATTTTGATATACATTTCCCACTTTTTGATGAAAGAATGAAAATTCTTAACATTTTTCACTTAGGGGTGTATTATTTGGGTTTGTTTTGTTTTTTTTTTTCCAAAAGTATCTTTAAGGGTATGAAAAATATTTTGAAAAATACTTAATTTAATCTTCTTCTCTGAATTCAAAAGCAAAGGTGATATGGCAAACTAGGATCTGCATGGAGGAGCTCTGTGTACCGTGGAAAAGGTGGTAGGCGATGGGAGCCTTTGAACTCTAAGTCTATTGGAGACGCCCTGGTTCAATAAGAAATTAATTCAAAGAAGTCTTGTGGCCTGCATTATGCAGAAGGTCAGACTAGGGGGTCACAATCATCTTTTCAGCATAATAATCCATGAATCTGTGAGACCTACCATCTTTTATGGTTCGTTTCTTCTAAATGCCAATGTTTATTTGTAGCTGTAATATTATTTAGTATAATATATATGGCTGGTGGGATAAGTAAATGCTTACATTTTTGCTCAAATATTTTTCATGAAAAAAGCAGAAAATGAGTAATAGGTGTTGTGATGAAAACTCATCTCAGATATCAACCGAAAAGAAACTCTAACTTACTTCTCTTTCACCAGATCATTTTCCTAGGCTAGAAGCTTTTGTTTTTAAAATATTTTAACTGAGTCTAGGAGAGGATCTTGAGCTTTTGTATAGGGTCAGACTACAAGAAATTTGATTTAAATATTATCAGAACTTTAAATACCTCTGTCACATATTTTTGGCAGTTAGAGGCCACCTTTATTCTCTGTAATGATGATGGTTTGACTTCGTTTGATATTTCTTTTTCAGCCAAAAGAATGGTGCATCTTTCTTTAATTGTGATCCTCATCAACCATTTGGCCCAGTAATACTATGCAAATTGAACTCTTCAAAAATTAATGCTAACATTTATTAAATAATGCATCATACAATAAGTTAATTTGAAATTCTAAGTTGAACTCCCTGCTCATAAGAGAGGGATATTTTTTTCCCTGTGCCATCTTCATAAACCATCTTTATAGTCTTTCTAAATACCTTGAATGTCGTTCTTGGGTTTTGACAAATTGATCTCTTATGAGGCTATTCACAAGGAGACATTCTCTCTGTTACAGAGCTTTCAGATATTCTGTTCCTTGAATTCCCTCCATTCCCTCTCTTTCCACATAATTATTATTATTTTCGTAGTCTGAGCACGTTGGAGAAATGTACTGATGGAAAGCAACCATTTGGTAAAGATGCAAAAAGCTCAGAATACATTTGATGACATCTTCTGCAAACCAGCAGGAATTTTGCACCATTGTAGAAAACACACCTTGTTTACTTGGACATAATATCATACTGAAGGACACATCACAACATGTGGGGAGTGACCACTTGGAGGATTGATTTTTATACGTATCTTTATGTCTTTATATCTTTGTATCTTTATCTCTTTCTATAATTTATATAGTCATTTAAATAAATGCTTGACCTTTTTTATTTATGATTTCGGGGAAAGCAGAACTGGGTCCTGAAAGTAGACAACAATTTACACATGTTCCTTTAGTCTGACAAAAGCATATGTAGATTTCCCCATCTGCCTGTGTTTAACCATTCTGAATGCTTTTTGAATGTGCCTTTTCCCAAGTCCTGCTTGGGGTTTGTCCCTTTTTCTCACATGTTGAATGCAAAAATGAGTCTGTGTTTTTCTACTCACTTATCCACTTTCCACGACTCAGGTAGGCTGGTAAAATAACTCAGTAGAAATAAATTCATATGGGGAAATGCTGTATCATATAACTTAAGGTTCCTACTTTTAATTGCAATTTCTGCTGAAAAATATCTGCAATTAAACAAATTGAATGGAGTTGTGTTAGTAACAATAGATGAAGAAAGATGGTTGAATCCTACAGGGAATAAATAAAATCTGCTTCCCACAGGAAAGAATCAGCTTTCAAAGATAACTAAGGTAGGGCAAAATGGAGATCTTTGAGCTTCCTTGGGCATACTGAGAGGTGAAACTGTACAGGTCGTGGCAGTTCTTTGGAGATTTGTTTTGAGATTCATTTTCATTTTTAATCCAGTGCATGAGAGAGAAGAGGTCAAATGAATTGAAGCAAACCCATGTTTCTATGAAGCCATTTGCTATGAAACTCCACCTGCTGCAGAGGAAGAATTAGCTTTGATTTTAGTCACTTTTAATCAAATCACTTAGTCAAACCTCTCCGTCTTCAAAATGAATCCTGCTGAGGGAGCGTGTGAGCCTACAACACCACAAAGGAAAGTGGCAATCTAATTGGAAAATGCTTTCTATTATTTTGGCAGAATTGCAGACTGCTTTGATTCATAGCAGTATAGACCTGTTTACTTTTGCACAGTGTGTATGTCCATGGTGTAATCACTATATTTAATTCTTTACTTGGTGGTAGTAAAGAATGTGCAGCATCAGACTTAAATCTTCAGTAGCAAAACACTTGAAGTGATACTGTTCAGTTCAGACATGCAACATATACTCACACACAATTTTAACTCACTTCATCTGATGAAGTAACCGACTTCACCTAATGCTCCCTCAGTAGCAAAGACTGGCAGTTTTGGGAGCTAGAATGCTTTTTTCTTGATTCAGGGAGACAGTGCATAGCCTGCTGAGGGATTCAGGTGCCTTCTTTCCTTCTACCCCTTTTCTTCCTCACAGAAACTGCACATAAATTGTAACTTCCTTAACAAGTCCTGCCTGCATTATATTTCCACTCTGTGCAGCACTCTACATATGGAATTAATTTATTTCTCTGCCCAAATTCACTTAGGTATTCCCCATGCATTCATTACAGAATAATCCATCAAATAATGCATACCTCTGTATCTTTACTTATCACACATAGCATTGTTTCCTTATGGAGCATCCACGCAAAAATTCTCCTCTACATGACTCATAAGAAAGAGTGACATTGCCAGCATTTAGTTTGCCTCAGCTGTAGATTTCTGTATCTTCATTTCTAATAGTGTTTTTGTTTTTTAAATGGAAATTCAGCAGAATTCAGCCCAAAACTCATGAGTATTCTTTTATTCTCAACTAATTTTTTCTCATGTATTTTTAAATAGTCTTATTCCTGGGATTCTTTCTTTCTTTCTTTCTTTCTTTTCTTTCTTTCTTTCGTTTAAAGACTTGACTATTCAGATTTAAAAAATCAGAAATAACTCCGTGTTTTTAAGACAGCTTCAAAATTACTGTGTTTTTCCACAGAGCTCAGTGCTATTCTTTGTGCATATGTGACTTGGTATATACTGACATGTTTGTCTACTGTTACAGAATTTTAAGATTCCTTAAGTCTGGTAAGGGGTAGCATAGATTGAGTATACACAATTTGGTTTTAAATGTTGGACATGTGTTGTGCTATCTTTTTCTGTAGTGCAGCAGTAAATTCTTCCTATCATACTGAGAGGTAAGCATGTTCTGTTTCAAGTTTTAATAAAAAACATAATTAAAAATGCTTCCTATGTTACGATATATGTATGTAGTACATACCTTCTATTTCTATAGCCTACAGTATATAATGAATAATGTGATTACTCTAGATCTAATATAGGACTCCTCAATATGAATTATGTCCATGCAATAGTTTTGTATATCTATCTTTTATTATGTGGCACAATTTGCTTTATTTTCCTCAGGGCACAGCTTGAGCTCAGTTTCCACCTCTGATTTTTGTGTGGATAATAAAATATTTATAGTCTTCAAAATTAGGTGCTGAGACAGTGATTAGTGTGGTATGAATGAGCAACTGAATAGATAAGGGCATGACATTTTGCACTTGCATTACCACATACTGAACTTATGCACGCAAAATCCCAACTTATGTGTGTGTACATGCTTGTGATTGCAATTTAGCAGTTGCTTTCTTCCTACCCGTGTCATTCCTACTGCTGTTTTACCTGCCCACTGCATTCTTCTGTTTGGAAGATATTTGGCCAGGGCAGCTCTGCTGTGTGGGATACGGGGGGACACAGTTCAGGCAGGCCATGATTTTTCTAAGTCTCCATTCAAATTACAGTGTGATTGCCTGGTTGCAATTCTCTGTGTGCTTCTTTCTTAGGTGGATGGTACCTTGAAAGCCGACAGACCCCAAGACACCTGTGACACTCCAGAAGTGCCTTTGACCAGGTCCCTTTGCCAAAATACCTTTTCCCCACTCCACATCCTATACTGCACTCCCAGTGGCCACCTTTAACCTGACAACTTCAGTGTCTTACAGAACACTTATAAAAAGTTTTTGAGACAATTCAGGTCCGAAGTACTGTGTTAAGGTAAAGAAACCTTTAAAGCCACTCATCTCTATCAATGAAATTTTAGAATGTGACCTTAATTTCTATGTCTTGTAGACATAGTAGTGAATTCAGCTCTTGCCTGCTTGCCTTGCCTGATTCAAATCTGTCTGTTTAAAGGGCCCACAAAAACAGACACTGCTTTACACAACTAATCATATCAGAAAGGGATAAGCTTCTTCAGTCCCCAAAGATATTAGATGCAGGCTTATTTCTGGAAGGAAGTACCCCGAAGTACATTGGGGTTGATTACAGTAAGCAAGTTATGTGCCTGCACAGAGCACTTGAGAATATAACCATATTCTAGGATAATTCATTAATCTGTTCAGTATTTTTTTAATAGAAACACAATTTTTTAATGTTATGTCCTTGAAAATTGTTTTGGTTATTTTTTGTCAACAAGCTTCTTCTATCAAAAACTCTGTTTTAATAATTACAAAGAAATTACAAATGATCCTACCACATTATGAGTCTTTGAAAGTAGTAGATAATGCAGCCAAAGAATTGATCACATGATACTGACCCAAAGGACTTGTCATTTGCATTTTTCTTTAAAACTAAAATGGTACTAAACTAAAGTATCCCAGCTACTGCTGTGCATGATTATTCCTCTTCTAGTATCCTCTTTTTCTTAATGCTTAAAATCATTGTTTCATCCCTCCCCAGAAGTAATGCTGTCATTCTTGTGGCATATACATGTAATAGAATAAACTAGCTCATAGCAATAAGATTAGCTGAAGCCACATTTATTTTCCCAACCAAGTTGAGAGGATTTGGAATGGTGAAGCAGCATTGATCATACAGTGTGTTTTGCCATTGAATATCTAATTTAATATTAGTTAAACTTGATCAACAATTCAAGAGTTTAGGGTCACATTATTAACAGAAAACATCAATCCTTTGGATAATTCAATTAAAAAACATCAATAAAAATCTAATTTCAAAAGTCACTAGTATACCAATATACCATATCCGGCAGACAGAAACTGCTCAGCCACCATTGAATCATTGCCTGTTTTAATAAGTATTCAGAAATTATACTGAGACTTCAAAAGAAATTGTAAGGAATTGTTAGCAGGTTTATTAATGTTTTATGTTTTATTAAAAGTTTGGGTGTACATTTCACAATGAGCAACATCAAAAATCAGACTTTCTGCCTGTAATTTTGCTTCCTCCTGTCTTTCTGCCTTTGGGATTCGCTCTTTTCCTTTCATCAGCTGCCATTTTCAGCAGCATGCAGTAATTTCATGGCTCATTGCAAGCGCTGAAAACCTTTGAAACCACAAATGCTAACCTACCTGGCCTGCAGCCATTTAGGAAGAGATTAATTTAGCAAACAGAAGCAAAACACTTTCTACTTCTAGCCTGTGCATAATTTCACTTCTATCTATATTTATTTTACAGTGAGCAGCGTAATGACAATTTCAGTAATTGCAACTCTGTAAAAATTTGCCTACCTAGCTTATCTCACTATCACAAGACTGTGAGTCAGTCAGATTAGAAAAAGTACAGCATGTGAAACTGCATTGGTTGCCTTCCAAAAAAATATGTGCCTTATATAAAATTTAAGTGATGCTTTGCACTTATTTGTATACTTATCTACAGGACAATGGATTCTCCATGATGTTTGCTTGAGATGTGTATGCCTTTTTAATGCACTGTGATTTATGGGTGCTTTTCTCATACAAAAAGATCAGCAGCACTAGTAGGCTGCAAGTGCCAGCCCATTTCTGCAGACTTAGTTACAAATGGCTGTTATGGTGCTGTCAAGCGATTTGAACAGAACTGAAAGTCCATCTGGGGCAAATCTAAGCTATCATGCTTGGAACAAATTCAAATTCAAAATTAGCCCACAAACTGTTAGCTGAAAAAAAGTTCAAAATGTTTTATTGTTTCTAATTTGACTCAAAGATCAAATTCTCTAAGTAAACACAGAAACTTTTCTTCTAATTCATTTTTTAATTCCATTTGACCAGCATATTCAGATCAAGATGCATAAAGTCAAGGTTATAAATATTTATTCATACAGTAAGACAAAAACTGCTTGATTTTCCTGTTCCCCTGTGATTTGTGTCAGTGCTGAGTATCCCACTTCTTAACAAGTTTGTTGAACACTAAGGTTCCTATGTTTATTTTCTGGAAAACGTAAATGTTGCAATAATTGAACCCAAAGCCTTTGTTGCTATGTGTTGGGCAAAAAAAAAGGTAGCAACAAAGAGTTGTTGTAGCATTTTCAGATACATAGGAGAAAAAAGATTTCTTTGCAATTTCTTTACAATTCCCATATCTGACTTTTTAGCCAGCATGATGGCCTCAGGTACGAGGAATCCCTAAGGTATCTCACAGCTCCTGACTTCTATATTGGTATCCTGGCACTGGTAGCAGGGCAATCTGGTGCTGCTTTCTGGCAGTCATTGCTCCGGGCTGAGCTGGTTGGAAGGGATTTCAGCGACCTTGAATGACCTTGTGGATGGCAGTCACTGGGTAATGATTTTGACTGCAGGATTATGCAGTGGTACTTCCCACCATGAGGGGCTGCAAGAAGATTGCTGCCAATGACATGGAGGGAGATGGAGTCAAAGGGAGAGAGTGGGGTCCTCGGTGCTGGAGATGAAACAGTTTAAGGGGCACAGCTTTCCAACTTTTTACATGAGAGTAGTGAAAGAGTAATTGAATATAATTGTTAGCCTGCTTTGCTGCAATTCAGATGCATTTAGATCAGCAAAAGGAAAGTGTACAGCATTAAACTTGTTTATGCAGTGTTTTTATAATAGCTAATTCATTTAAGCATACAGATACACAGACGGCGGTGGGATGACTGGCCAACCCACACAGATGTACACCTCCAATCTGGCATCCCATAACATTCATAAAATATGTCAACACAGCCTGGATTCCTTCCATAGTTTATGTTAAACTATGGGTGTTCATATCATACAAGCAAAATATTTCATGTTGTTAAAATTTGTGTCCCTAGTAAATAAATAGAAAAACTAAACACATTCCCCCTAAAAGCACAAGCCGTGTGCAGCAGCAATGAAGCAATATGTACTGTTTGTACTTCTAGTAACATTGCAGAAATTAACATTTGTAGAGCTGTTTGTCATGCAGGCAAATGGTAATATGGAGGCTCCTATATTTTATTAGTATTCTCCTTTTAGCTGCAATGTCCCTAGCACAGTGCTCTCTTTAGCTGCTGGATTCCCAGTACATGGGACCACACATCAGAGCAAGCAGGGAGGAAGAGGGTGAGATGAGGAATGTGACTATGTGAGGGGAGTCCCATGGCCTAGTGATGCCCCCATATTGCTGCCCCATAGCTTTGCATTGTCCCTTTCTCTCACCCTGAGTCCCCAGCTACAGACACCAGCAGTTGGCATTAACCATCTTTTTTTGGCATGGAACATCCTTGAGCAGTGGGAAGGCAGCAGTTCCACTGAATATGAGTAAGTGCAGATGCTCTAGTGCAGGATAAAGGCCAAGAATGAGCCTGGTGTTCAGGGTGTAAGAATAAAAGCTGAATCCTATTTTTAGACCAGAATTCATCCAGCACCCTGAATGCAAAGCATGTTCCTAGGCGGAGTCCTCATGAACCATGGAGCACTTGAGGAGTCCTAGCACAATGCTGCTTCCCCAGCATATGACAGCAGAGTTATCCCACCTCCCCTCAACAGGATTATCCCATCCCCACTTTGCAGAAGACTGTGATGGTCTCAGCAGCTGTGTAGAGTCTTTGGGTACCACAGCAGGTATTTCCCTTTCTAAAAAGGAGAAACTAGAAGGGTTGTTGCAGAGTAATAATCAGTGCCTCTTGCTGGTGGCCTTTGATGCTTTGGTGCTTGCCCAGGTTTGGTTTTTGACTTGTTTACAGGTGATCTTTTCCAGACATCTTTTCCAAATTTCCTAAGCATGGCTGCTTAAAATGTTGCACCTCCCTGAACCTTTGATATTTATATATTGTTATCCAATGATGAAATACTATTTTTATATTTATATTTAGTGTTAAATTATGTCAGTAATAAATTATATCACTAATATCTAACCATGTAAAGTAAAATAGATTAGCGTAGTACTGTGGAACACTATAGTATATTAATATGCAGTAAAATAGATCCATTGCCATTATATTTAATGAATAATATTCCCTATTAACACACATCTCTGCATTTAAGTAATTCCAGAGCTATGACACAGAACAATCAAATGAATACATGGTAAACAAGCTAGCATTTTGCTTGGACTGTGCAATGTAAAATATTTAGTGAAAGTCTGCAGAGGCATTGTAGGATTAAACAGATATTCAGGTGTACCTTCACCTTTCCCTGACTGGAAAACATGCCCATCAAGATACAGGACTAGTGTGGAGGGAAGAAAGCAATATTTGATCACTAATACACAGACCCAAAAATACACCACTGTTAGACATGCAAAAGTCAGTAAAATCACATGCTACTTGGAGAGGATTGAATTATCTTCAAGCACTACCATCTAATTAAATATGTATATATTTCTAGGGCCTGAGCTCTGGAAAGCATTCCTATTGAAGAGGGAGTTTAAGCATATGCAGAATGGGGGCTCAGAGGAGGTATTAGTGTGTGTAGTCAAAAAGTACATTCAGCAGACGAGAAAAAAAGTTGTTTCACAATCAAGACTGATGACAGTTTGCTATAGGTTAATCAATTGCCTCGTTTCATTACTTCATTTGAAATTGGGGGTTTTTTCTGTTAGATGGTGCAAAACATTGTTATAAACAAGTAAATTGTTCTTTTTGATTAACAGATGGCTTGAGACCAGCCAAAAAAATATTATTTTTTTAATTAAAGAAAAAGCATTCCTTGTTGAAACCTTCTATGTAACAGTTCATCCAAGGGAAAATTTATTAAAATGAAATTATAAACTTGTGAAAAATAGGATTTATAATGGAAACACGGATGCAGCCATAACTATAACCATATGAACTATGCTGCTATTATTTACTATGGTAACATTAAAAAAAAACCTACTCTGTTTGGGCCATTATCCTTACAGTTTTCTTTTCAATACAAATCATTATATTTATTATCTGTCTTCCTGTATAGAGGGTACAGAAAAGGCCAATCAAAAGCAGAAGCCGCCTGCTTTTCAAAAGGAAATTGGACCTATTTCTAATTCTTCTTCTTTATCAAATACAAGGAGTGCAGACTTTTTTGTGAAAAATTGTTTCATGTAAGATAAAAGTGCAGATTATTGGTGAGAAAATGACACACTTTTCCCTACATCTTGAAGATTCTTGGGTGATACTGCCAGTTTTCCTAAGAGATTTTTACCTTAGTCACAAATGTATTTCCTGACAGACTTCAAGCAGCAGGTGCTGGGGCTCTGAGTATTTATTTAGGAATACACTGCATAATTCAGCTATTGTGACTTGGAGAGATGTCTTACCAGTGTAGTATCTTAAAATGAATATTGTACACAGTAATGGAAAAATTGAGGTTTTCAGAAGTAAGCCTTTCTGATTTACAAGGTGAATAAAAACAAAACTGAATTTGTGTTTGTTTCTCTCATCACTTCCTTCTTTGAGTCTGGAAAAAATACGAATCTCAACACTATTATTCCTACCTCCTTGGAAATTGTTCTAAACATATCTGCATTTCTGTGTATTATAATTGTCACAAACATGCCTGTATTTCTGCATATTATCAGAGCTGGTGACAGTAGTCTAGTACGCACACAGAGCCCCAGTGCCTGGCTTACACAATTGCCTTTATAATTATGACTAATATATATGTGCTGGTTTTTTAACTCTTTCAAGCAGTAAAAGGGATGTGGTAAAAGTTAACTCTCTCTTATGGACTGGAAAAGATGGGATACATGTTCAGAAAACCTTCAACGTAAAGCATAAAAAAAGCCTTGAAATTCTATTTAGAAAGTGTTTCATAACTGTTGACGCATCACTAATCCGAGATGAAACATCAATGTATGTGGAACCTCTTTCTTTTTCCTTCTGAAACACCCATTTGACTTGGACATCAGTTAAAAATAGCACAATATGATTAATCCACATTTATAGTAACTTTTTAATGTGTTCTATTTATCTGTGGTAAGATACCATGCATTAAAAGCATGGTTGGGAACTGTAGTGAGTCAATATTAATACCAATGGTTTAATACTATTATCTGCATGACAACTATGCTTAATTCAGTAAACATTCCTGACATTGTAAACATGGCCAGTATAGCTGTTAATACAAAGTAGGCAAATTGATTGACAAATAATATGTTTAGAGATACAGGGCTCTTAGAGACTATGGATCATTTGTTTGCTGATAACTGGCAGGATGTTCTGACTCAAATTCTACCAGTTCAGCTAAAGAAAAAGAGCCACTTTATGACTGGCGCTTGATGAAAGAGTATTCTTGGTTTTTGGGGGGATTTTTTTCAGGCTATGCTGCCAATTTAGGAGTATCACAAGAACAAGTATCTGCACAAGAAATCTGCGTCACAACTGGAAAATGATAATGCTGCTGAGACACAGTTGTATTTCTGAGGTTGAAACACCCAAAGCACTTCACAGCATTTGATGTCTGCTTATGACAATTTAAAATTTTATTTTTTAGGAAAGTAGACACTGAACATAAGAGTTAACCTAAATGGATTTTATTTTAGACTACCTATTGTTATCTCAGAGTATGTCAATATTACGTGCTTCAAAAGAATGGATAGGAAATGTTTATCAGTAGACAATGAAGGCAAATAGATTGTTTATGACAGTATAGGGAATACATTTCTTGGCAAGATTTTGAAGTGCAGTCAGGAGGGTCATTCTTGTGGCTGCTTTTGTTGACATTCATCATAACTGAACATCTAGATTGTAAAATATGTAGTGTTTTTGCATCAAGTGATTCTCTAGGTACAGCATACTGTGTTTGTGTTGGACTTTGGCGGCACAGTAACAAAAGATAGGATATTCAAATACTGCATATACCACTGCTGCTTCCATTTTCAGTGTTTCTTGAACTGCTCATTGCAATTTACAAATCACCATCAAGCTTTAATTTGTTTCTTTCCCTCTTCATTCTTCTGAGTATATCTGGATATATTTTTGTCGATGATCATGATCTTCTCTTATTGCTGACATTAAAGCCTAGAATCATATTCTGAAAACAAATAACCAGAACAAAGCTTTTTATATATATATATATATATATATCTATATATATATATCTAGTAAAATAACACACAACATAAAAGAAGATTAATGTTTCAGTTTTAGTTGATTTATACATTCTTGGACAGTTTTTGCTAAATTATTGTCTTAAAGCATTAATTTTACCTCATCACAAATCCAGTGTCAGGCAAGGTAAAATCCTGGAGTGGATATGATCAAGAAATATTGCTGTTGTGAGGATTACAGGAATATAGCTCGTTTCATAAAAATATTGCATTTTGTATCACCCCCTTTTGCATGGTAATGTCCCATTAGTAGGATAGGGAATTCCAGTTTCTACAAGGTCTATAAAAATTGCTGAACAATAGGCAGTGAAAGGAAGCCTGGAGAAGGAAAAGACTCATCACTACCCAGACCCTCTATTTCAGCTATTTCAGCTGTTATTTCAGCAATGCACCAGAACCTTTACAACTAGTCACCAAAAATAATAGTCTCAATGCATGTAACCATTGCAGACAGTACAGCACATTTTATTACTGAAGTTAATAATGGTATCGTATTTATAAGACTTACAAATGACATTTCCTTTATTTACTACAACTTACATGGCTGTTTCACCCTACCCTGAGCTTGCCCTAAGCAACCTGTTCATGATATTTATCTTTTTCATTTTAAGTAACCACTGCTTCTTCTCTTTCAGAACAGGCTGGCTTTGTTCAGCTGCTCAGTTGCTGAGCCCTGCATTGAGCAGTGGCAGCACAGACCTGCTTAGCCTCCCACCATGCTTCCTCCTTCTACAAAAAAAAGTGCACAGACGTGTAACCATATGCAAGATTTAGACTAGTTAGAGCACACGTATTTTTATTCCTTGCATACGTTCATCACTGGTTGAAAGTGGATATAAAATAAAGGTTCTTCTGATTTGGCATAATCTCGTACCTACTTCACACTCATCAGTGTGAGTTCACAGCTGGTTCAGAGCAAAACAAATACAGGCATTATCAGCACAGATACATTTTTACAGAACAAAGTATTGTCAGCATGCCACACTCTCCATGTTTGATTAATGTGCACATTCAATACAAATCAGGATGGTCCTTCAAAGAGCTCAGTTCATGTAATTGAGGCCAAATTTTAGGAACTGCTGATTGGTGAGGTGATTTTGAAAATGTGGCACTTTACACACAGATTGGTGCCTGGCTGCTTTAATGTCATACAAGATGTCAGAGATCCTTTTGTGCAGATCTGTTGTCTGAAGATGTAGTCTTCAGAGGCACACAAATGAGGGGCACATCATCATTGCTCCCATATATCATTTAATAACAAAAATGAATTACTGAAACATCACAGCAGTTCTGTGAAGCAGATAGTAAGATAGTAAAGCACTGCTCTGAAAGACTGGAAAACTTGAAGAACCCAATTGTGAAAGAAGAGTAAATATCTTTGACTCCTGATTTGCAGTCCAAAATGCAGAGAAGAAATACGAGATGATCCATGAAAACATTTAAGTGACATTAATGAAGTTCAAGAAAGGGCGACTCACAGGATAAGAAGCCAGAAGAAGGAAGCTGGAGGTTCATGATAGGACAGGGAAACTATGCTGACGGAACAGATATGTAAGGGCTGTAAGTTACAAAACCAGACGCTCGTTTCATACACACTTCTCTTTTTGGCCTGGTGGTCTAGCCACAAGACCACAAACCTTCTCTCCATTTATTAGAAGTATTAACATTTTAATAAAATCTACATAGAGGAAAAAGGTCAGAAATATAAAAATACAAATAGAAGAGAAAATTTTTAGGTGAAAATTTTGGAACTGGAATCCAATCAAAATATTTATGTATAAAAAGTTAACTAAGAATTGATGAGATAGTTAATGTAGTGAGTTGAAAAATAGATTTTAAAGAGTAGATAAAATCCATTTGGATTTCCTAACTATAATATTATAGATACATTGCAGAGGAAGAAATATATCTTTAAATGAGTCTTAATGTAAATAAACCCTCACTTCCATTTGGCTAAATCAGAGAAGAAAGCATCTTTGTTCCACTACATTTCAAAGGGCATTAAAGAAGATCGGAGCTGCATGTATATGAAAACCCCACTCTCTTCATTGCTCTCAACATTGAAATCCATTATATTCACTAAAAAGAACTTGGCACTAAAATACCTGAAGATTAAAAGTATTTGAAGACGTTTAAATCATCAACCTTTACTGATATGTACTTCAAGAGAAATCACCTAACATTTAGATCAGATACCTACAATCCAATCTGAAAGAAAGCTATTAAAATTGTTCCCGCTCTCCTTTGTAAGTTTGCCAGTCTCACATGGTATGGTGCATCATGTTGGCATACAGCATGATGCTGCATAAACAACAAGACTGTATTGTACATCATCAGAAATATGTGAAAATTCATTTGGATCTGCCACCAGCTATCAATTTCAACAAGGAATGTATCTGCTCCAGCTTAATTAGAGAGGATGAAAGCAGGGCATACAGGTCAGCCTCCCCAGTGCTCTGTCACAGACATTTTCTCTATAAAACCTTCCACTTCCCACTTCATTGTCATCAGCCATATCTGATACAACACCAGTAGTCACAGGTTGCAGATGCAGAGTGACTTAAAAAACTATATTAAGCTTTTGTTTTCCAGGTCAGCTGGAGGAACATATTCATCTTTTACCTTACCCAGTGTCAGAGACGGGATTTTACTGACTTCGGTGACGACCTCCTGATTCAGAGCAATGCAAAAGAGACTAAACTGAAAATTCTGGGGAAAATTCTTCTTTGACACTGAAATTTGGTGTCATTCAATTTGTACCTAAGATATGGCTTTTTGTGTTTGATATTTGTATATTTGTGTAGGGTAAATATATATATATATATGCTTATATATTGTTATATGAATTTATATATATATTTATATACTGTAATACAGATCAGTATTATAACACCTTTCATACAGAATCTTCCTCTGTCATTAAAAAGAAAAAAATCTGTTTTCGTCTCCTTCCTTCACACATTTATTTTTAAGCCTGCTTTTTATTTTTTCATCTATTTCCAAAATGGCAAGAAAATAGATTTTTAAAAATCCTTTACATTTTCTTATGTCCTTAACTTCATACTGTTTCCAGTGCAGTTGCATTTTACAAAGAAACTGCATTACTACCAGCCCATCCAGATAGTTTGTGACCTGTTATTTTACTAGTCTAAAGGTGACTTTCATTTTCATGTTGACTTTACTCTGTGCCCATTTGGAGGTTCATTCAGTGAAATAAAATTGCCTTGTAATTATTTCTACTTAGAGAAATATGACAGCTAGAATTTTTATGTTAATTAATCTTTGTGTTTTTTTCATTATTGTGCGTCTGCCTATCATAAATTTCCTTGCAATCCAGTTTTAATGCATTCTATAAATTATTGTGGTTTCTTCCAGGCCCATCATGCTTTGCAAATAGTTGACTTTGCACAGATTTCTGTTGTTTGCTGTAGTACCACCATATGTGTAATTCAGCAGGAATTGTTTGCATCTCTGAAAATACATGATTAGGAGGGTTGCTCATCAGAAATGAGCACATGTCCAGAGCAGAATCTTGTTATTAGTGTCTGTAAAAAAATTAAAATATATTTTTAAAAGCTAAAAATTAATATCTAATCCAGGGTGTACTGGACTGAAGGGAACAAAGAAGACATTACATTTCTTCTTGTTTTGCTGGCTCAGTGAAATTAGGAAGCCACTGTTTCCTCACCTGCATGCCCAGTTAAGGGCCATCTGTTTCCTGTTTAAATGTAGTATCTCTTACATGGTTTTTCCAAAACCCCTCTTCTATTAATCAACACAATCCCAATAAACAGAAACACCAAATCTTGCTTATCTGTGTTACTCAAGAAAGCATTTTGGTAGATGCATCTACCATATTTTAGCTTTGCTGCAATGCTTTGTTTACACCAACACTCACTTTTGTTCTCTGCATTTTAAAAATTTCTTACCTAGTTCTAGGCTGATTTTGTAAGCTTTCTGCAAGAGTCTAAACTCCTAAAATAATAATATGTTGATTTTGTTCACTAATGGTTTTAATCTGGGTCTGGTATCATGTGTAGGACTTAAATGTCTTCATGAATGTTATTATAAATTTAACACCGAGTTAAAGATAAAAAGGTCAAATGTATCCTTGATACATTGCCTTTGATGAAGGTAACAAACAATGAACATGGCCTGTTCTCCTTATTATCATGGTTTAGATTTTCAGGAAATAATTGGTGGATGGATACTCCGGGTAGGAAGAATCAATGAGCCAAATTGGTTACTTGGATTGGAGTGAGATTTACACAGAGAAATAATACCTTTTATTATATCAAATAATTACAGTATTATGATGCCACTGCAATGAATGCAGACACTATAAATATCAGGTGTCATCTTTAGAAAATAGTCTTTAATAAAGTACCATTATCATTGATATCAGAATACTTTTTCATTTAATTTTAAATAAAAATGAAGATTAATGAATAGATGCAAAAAGTAAGGAACAAAAGTAGCTTATAAAAATGACCGAGTGAAGTACTTAATTTCATAAATACATGCACATACACACAAAGAAAGGCTTTGAAGAACTTCATTAATGTTTTCAGAATCAGCTGTTCAAATGCTAGAAAATATTGCTTGGGCATCATTGATCTGGCTAATTTCTTGCATTCATTCTGGTACAGCCCTTAACTGCATGGCTAACATCTAGCTGTGCACAAAGCCCTTCCTCATCCATCGCACCTGATGGACAACCCCCACTTCACCAGCTTTTGTTCTGTATCTGTTGTCTCCTCATTGCTCAGTGTATGCTGTGAGACTGTATTTATAGCACGCTTTTCACACCTTCCCCAAAGGCAGTCAGTTATTTTTGGGCTGCTCTCGGGCACTCATTGGTAGCTGTAACAGCAGTGAGGGGAGCCATACAACTGCTGCAGCAGCATAAGATGGAGATACAACACCTGCAAGTGTGTGCCATGCAGTGCCTCCTACAAATCCTGCCCTGCCAGCAGTGCATCTGAGTGCTCTACCAATTTGCTTTTCTCAAAAAGTCTCATCATGTGGGTAATTGTGGTGCTGTTACTTTTTACAGGCTAAAGATGAAACAAACTTTGATGAAAATGGAAAGGTTGCTCTAATTGTCAACCGGATATACCTAGGATCTGATTTTTTTGAATCCTTGGGAGAAGTCTGTGGCATCCCTGCACACATTTCATTTTGGTTAGAGAGTGATTCACCATTTCCACAAGACAAACATTCCAGTCTGAAATCAGGACCCAGGAAATTAATATACTTACTGAAATCTTGCGAAAATTCTGGTTTGAGTAATGGTCCAGCATCACTCACTCCTGACACTTTATGCAATACATTTTGCTTTAGTCCAGCCCTCTTTTCTGTTGTCTGAATCATAGAATCATAGAATGGTTTGCGTTGGAAGGGACCTTAAACTTAGTTCCAACCCACCCTCCTTGGCCAGGGACACTTCCTACTAGGCCAGATTGCTCTAAGTCCCGTCCAATCTGGCCTTGAATACTTCCAGGGCAGCCACAGCTTTTCTGGACAATATGTTCCAGTGCCTCACCACCCTCACAGTAAAAAATTTCTTCCTAATATCTAGTGTCATTTCATGTCCATTGGGCACACAGACATCTGACCTTTCTTATCCCTCATCTTATGAGTCACTTGGTGCCATTTCTTTGTTCTGAGATCTGTGCTCAAGTCCCTGACTCCTCTCATTTCAGCTGATCACATGAAAGGTTGCCTGTAGCCACTCATGGCCTCCCTGCCGTGTTCCCTGAAGGCTTCATCCCCCTGAGCAGCAGTGCATACATGTCACAGCAAGAACTGTGACGAATTTTGTTAGAGAAGAATTGTTTTGCACAGTGCGGTTGCAGACCTGGGACCAGCAAATTTACACCTGCTGCACATTTGTAGGAAGAGGACTTATTTCTACATCAGTCTTGCCCTGCTACCCTGGTGACTGTAAGACTCCAGCAGGAGAGCAGGCCATGGGAGAAAATAAGATTAGCTGGCCTGCTTCCCCGTCTTGACCACCTACACTGGCATGTATTACCATTTAAGTGGCCTGACTTTCAACAGCAGATCAAACTGAGACTACAGGCAGCCTTATGCAGGCTGGCTTTGTCCTGCTTGTGGCTGGATACAAAGGTCACTTAGTCCAAGCCATAGTCCATGCCTTAGTGCAAAGAAAAGGTGACATTATTCACAGCAGTGAAACCAGTATTTTTCAGAACGAGCAATACAGGACTCAACTACCCTTGCTGAAATTTTGTAGAAGGATCCAACCTAGGTCAGACAAAAGGCACATAACATTATTTTATCCCAAACAGAATGAAATTTGGCTAAGCTTTAAGTCACTGAAATCAGCCGAGTGTCTGGTAAATGAGAGGATGTGTTTCCAGTCCCATTTATAATGTGCTGAAGAAACAGCATGAATGCCAAATGAAAAATCTTAAAGCTGGGTCAGAAGTGCACAGCTCAGGACAAGGAAGTTATTTCAGCTTGTGAGTTAAATAAGCAAGGATAATAAACAGAGATTGGCATAAAGGGTTAAAGCTTATACAGCTGTTTCATCCTGACTGTATTGAACAGAGCTAATATTTTTAGTTGACTTAAGCAACTTACATTTCTATAAAATAGGGTCATTTTATAAGTTTATAGAAACAACAAAGAATGTAAATCAGGTTATACAAAAGAAAAAAACCAATCAGAATGAACATTTATGAAGGGAGCAAGGATGCTGACAGGAACATAGGGTTCAATTTATAAGGGGAACTTAGAGATCACAATACCTCCTTTGACACCTGAGTCCCACATATAGGTAGGTATGGCTGATATCTAATGATATTTTATCACCTTGTCTAATCCTGTATGTACCTCAGCTTTCCTGACACTTTGAGAAAGCAAGGAACTCCTAAATCCAGAGAGACCAAAGAACTTAGGCTCACTGTCTGTGCCTTAAACAGTCACAAGTTAGTCTTCCTCTATGCCACCAGTAGGGCTGGATCTAGCAGGCTTAGGTAACACAGAAAAAGAGGACGGCAGAGTAACTGCATCCGCATTTTCACCTGAGAAGTCTGTGGCTTTTCTATTAATTTGGATTGTGAAATGTCCAGCTTTAAATCTTTCCTTCCTGTTGGGCCCTTAGATCACATCTTTTGGTTCCCCAGAGAATGCCCTTGGCTATGAGGTGACCTGCAGTGGAACCTCCTCTTTCTATCGAGTGAATCTATATGACATAATGCGATATTTATTTGGGCCAGTGAATGGATAAAGGCAAGAAAATGACTCTGTAATGTGATTTTTTAGACACTTGAATGAGATGAATATACATAAAACCCTCTCCTTAAAAAGGTCATCATTTTGCTTTCATGAATGTGATTCTTCATATCCACCCCTTCCTATTCACTCTACAGGGAGCCCCTGAGAACTGACCGAGTCAGGACTGGAAACTCCATTAGATGGCAGGATGCTTTAACATGACAAAGTTCAACACAGCAGAAAATAAATCTCTCTGTTCACTTCCCCCTTGAGATGACTTCCTTCCTTGTTTCCTGTAGCTGGATGTGCGGGAGAGGGGGCAGGGTGACTACCTGGTGTAAATCCTTCTCTCCACTGGCTGATATCTTTAATTAAAATTAACCTTTCAGTAGTATATCTGAATTGACATATTCCTGACTTCACACTACCTGTGTCTCTTCTAGTCTTCTGGAGACAGACTAGCAAAGCTGCAATGCATCATATTATCTAACACAGTAAATGTGCAACATTCTTCTTATAATGAGTCTTTCTCTGTGAGCTTCATATTGAGACCAAACCTGAAACCACAGACACCGGAAATGAAAATGGAGAAGTTTATTTCAGTAACATTCCAAAAATGTCTGCTTTTCTAGAAGAGACAGCTCAAACAATGTCTGCCTCTAAAGTGCTTCCTGTGCCCTGTTTTGGACCTGGAGCAGCCTCCCTTCTCGTGCAGGCAAAAGACACTAGCTATTCCATTTAAATTCCTTCTAAAGAATTGGGGGAAGGCCGCTAACACACGCCGGTGCGGGTTCACTCTTCTTGCATCTTTACTTTATAGTTCTGCCCTTTAAGTCACATTGACAAATTCAGAGCAAATCAAAAGGATGTAGGAAAAGAGGTAAGCTCCAGTGCAAGCTCTCACTGCTTTCATGTACTTGGTGTTTCTCATCCAACTCTAGCTTACACAACAGAATGTACAACACAGCAGTCCCTGGGTTTTCACTTTTACAATTTCACAGTGGCCAAAGCACTGAAAAACACATCCATCAGCCAAACATTAGCTGCTTTGTTCTTCCCTCTATCTAGCTTTTTTCTTTCATCCCTTCTTTCTCTTTTGACCTTCTCTTACTCATTTCCAGTTCTTTGTCCCTCTTTCCAGTGTTATAATGCCTTTCCCGCCTTACTAAACTTCAGTTCTACTTCCAGTCACTGTGGAACTTGTTTAGTTTTTCCTTCTTCTTTTGTCATTTCTGTTTTTCTCTTTATAGCATGACCTCTCTTCCTTTTGCTGATCCATTAATTTCTCTGGTCAACCAACCACTTTACTACTTTCTCTCTGTAAAGATTCCATTATCATTCTCTTTTTTTCTGCCTTCTACCCTTCCCTCATTTTTTTCTTCTTTCTCTTCAGAAACATTTTCTTTGTCTTAATACTCTCCCAGAATATTTTTTCTCTGACATTAATAGAAAAAGTTTTATTCATTGTCTTGCTTTCCCACAGGCTCAATTCTCTCTCATCTTTCATTTTTTGACTTCTAAGTACTTAGAAGCCAGAAATACCCATATAGCAATTGGAGTAACTTAGTTTGATCAAAGAGTGTTGATCAGAAATAGGTGAGATAAATGAAGAGTACAGCTGGACTGACTAGGAGCACACAGTTTGCTAACAGAGCACTGCCCAAGAATAAAAGAAGCTCACCAGTTTTGAGGATCTCAGGAGCTCTCCAGTTCTGTCAAAAGCTTAATGGGGCAACCTGAGGAATGGTGAAGAAATGGATGAGGAAAAGGCAGAGAAGATGAACTAGGGGAATATTAATTTTATATTATGTTTCTTTATGCCTTTCAGGTCATTAACATTTAGGGTCTGTCGAAGCAGCTTTAGAAAGCCATTTATATTTATTGCTTGAAACTTCTCAAAATTGTGTTATGAAGAGCATTTTTGGCTCTGTCAGGGTTATTTCTAACATGGGAGAAAAGTTAATTCCTCCCAGAACCAAGTTATTATCATAATTTGCTAGCATATGTCTATCATAACTATGTTTTTTCCTTCCAGCAGGTAATTTTGGGAGACCATTTAAGTCAGCCCTTTCTCTCTACTGCATAAGGGGAGCATGGGGATTTTGATTACTATTACCCCCTTTTTAACTTTTCAACTGTTATTTTAAAAACCGAGGGTTGGGTTTTTCATTCCTCCAATTCAGTTTTCAGAGTGCAAAACGAAGGTCTGGCACTCCAGGGTGTATGTTAGCTACAGGATAATGTTTGTGGCAGAGAAGTATACAAGGCAAGAAATGGCTTTTGTGGGTGATTAAATACTGAAGTGAAGCTGAGGTGTTTGATAACCACAGAAGCTATTTATTGTGTGTATACTCCAGTGCCATGAACATTATTCCTATTATACAACAAGACAAAAGAAGATTCAACAAACCATAACGAGAGAAGGATGAAGGGGTTTTTTGGTTGTTGCTTTTTTGTTTGATGGAAGTTAGAAAGTTCTAATTCATTCTCTGCTTTTCCTAACATTTCCTTTCACATTGAAGAGTGGCAGGGGAGGGGATTAAGGCAAAAAGACAGAGATTGGCCTGCAAATGGTGGTAGTAGGGACTGAACTCTGAATAAATATTGTGAGTTATCATATGTTATCATAAACAGCAGTGCTCACTGTTTTTCTGGGACTCCAAAAAGACCATGCTAATAGCATTCATAAAAAGCATTTCTTTATGTTGTGACAAATAAGCTTAGGAAAAGAATCAAGTATTATCAAGTATAAAAAACCCCAACAATGTGATTTATTAAGAAGATAATGGTAATATGCATCTTCTACATGTTCTTTTAATCCTCTCAGTAGCAGTGAGAACTCAGGAAATACTGTGAGACCTGGCTCAAAAGTGCTACTTAGATTCTAAGCGGCAATTCTGTTTGCTTGTTCCCTGCTTAATTCCTGCTATTTCTGTCCAATATTTTGGTTTTTTGGGATGGCTCTCAGTGGCCTCCATCAAGACTGTATTCTCAGAAGGAACTGAAAAACACAATGCGCTTTGAATAAAAAAAATCCATCATATGGGAAAACGTATCTGTCTTATTGTCATTACTTAAGTGCTGTCAGCTCCTCCCTAAATCACTTGAGTTGTTAGAAAGAGCAGAAACAAAATGGTGTGGCTAAAATGACCGCTACCCAGTGGAAACCCTGAGCAGAGGAAATCAGTTACAGGCAACCCCAGCACTGGTCTTTGTTTGTAAATGTTGCTCATTAAACAATTATGAGCAGACAATGTATTTGTGAAGTGCGAAGTCTGTTTGCAAATAGTTTGCAAAACATTTAAACTTAGATAAACAAAGCCTGCTTTGTCGAATCATGAGAAATAATTTAACCATCTGTAGTCACAACAACCCTGTGAGTAGCAGCTGTTTTTACACCACTTCAGAGGTGGGGAATTCAGAGAGAAAAATGTTTTGCATCAATGGCAAAACGTGAATTAACTTAAAGCAGTGTTAATCATGCTATGATTTTCTTTGTAGATCTCCTTACAGGAAATAACACAAGTTCCATGGGAACGTTTCTTACTTTAATGAATTAACATTAAATGACTTTCAAGGTTGACAACCCTTGCTGTCTGCCCAGACATTCCTTCAGACCAGGTTGTTTCTAAAAGTTTTTTTTACTCATTAAAATATTATCTGAGCATGTTGTTGAGTACTTGCAGCTTTGAAAGGTGCTGGACTGTCATCACGAGCTCACCTAGCAAGGGAGATTAAGGGGGCTTGCACCTGCCAGCCACAACACAGCAGCAGCACATAGTCCTGCTGCCCCTTCTGAGGTCCCTCCCTGCCCCTGCTGCACTGCATGATGGTGAAGGCAGGTTTCATAGCCCTCTGTCCCTTCCTGTTCATGCCCAGGAAATATTTCCTCAGTATCAATATGTTACTTGTTGCCAGCCAATTTTCCTCTCTTTTACTTATCATCATATGTGGTTTAACAGATCAGTGCCCTCTCCTGTGAGACTCAGTACCCTACCGAGCACATCTTCTTATTTGGATGATTGGTTATTTTAAGTACCCTTGAAATGCAGGCCAATTTTGTTCAAAAATAAGGTATTTTCTTATTATTGCTTGTGTCCATGTTTTATATTATTTACAGTGTCTAAACATTTATATCTGTTGTTGAATTATATAGATAAAAAATGCACTAATGGAACTTTATTTTAATGCCTAATATAACCACACAAAACAACAGTATGGACTCAGTGATTCTTGCCATTGTTTTTCAGGTACAAATTTCTGTATGAATTATGGGATAATATTTCTGCTCTAGAGTGGAATGTAAGTACAGCTTTCTTTGTGGTATTCAGTGCTAATGTGCATATTTAAATGACAAATAAAGTTTTACTTATTCTAAATTATCTTGAATGACTATAGGATATGAAAACGTACTGTTACATTCAGATGTATCATTTAGAAGAGGGTTTTCATTCTCCTATGATGTGACCTAATTTCAAAAAAATTGAGACTGGGAGTTGTGCACTCTTTGTTTTACACAGCAGATGTTAATGCCATTATCTACTTAATTTGAAAGCTGCACTGATTTCCACTGTTTCTTCCTTTGAGTGTCATTGCTGTATAAAAAAGTACTACCAAGTATAGCAAAGGTCATTTACAGTAACACCCAAAATGCTGGCCTGACCTTACAAGTAATAACCTGTTTTTTTAAAAATCATATGAATGTGGGTGGCTGTAATGTGACTATTGCATACGGCTGGGTGGCATAATAGAATAACAGAACAGGGATTGTCATCAGAAAAAAAACATCATAAGAAGATTCCTCATGGCCTTATTGTCCCCTGAGGTATGCATATTCTTGAAAGCAAAATGACATGGGGCACAATAGCAGTGGCCCATATTTTTGCATACTATTTTATTTCAGTAGTTTCAAGATCAAACCTGCTCAGTTTACAGGTCTACTTCACAATAAACTATGCTTGCCTCAGGTTTTAGAGATTTAACAATATTGTGGTCTATGATGAATCAGTATCTCCTTTCCAAAACTTAAAAATATCTTTGTTGACGCTACTTTAATTCTCAACATTTTTCATCTCATAAAACTCCTAAAAGTCTACTTGCTGCATCCTTCTTCAAATGCAATGTATTGCAAAATGAATTAATGCTTCTTTTTTATATTTCATTTCAACAGCCTAAAGACACAATTGCCCATTATATAAATTGTGAAATCATACTTTGGCTTGTGATCTTCCCAAGTATCAGGACCATCTAGTATTGGGCTTTATCAGTATTAAGTCAAAGAATCTCGAAGAAAAACACAAGATATGAACAGAATTGGCATTGATAATTCAGTGGGTGGCATTCTTCCTCTAACTGTTACAGATTCACTGGATCAGAATGCTAATGGAGGGATGCGCTTTCGGTTAAAAGATTCTTAGGTATGTGATTTAAAATAATTTCCCTACACTCGTGTTGGTAGAAACTCCTCTAAACCACTACATGAAAGTACCATAACTGTATGAACAAGGAAAGAATGTGACAGACCATTAAGCAAGTACAATAGAGGGTGCAAATAGTAATTTGGAGAAGCAGCAAAAATTCCTGCAGCAACATGATCTTGAAGACATTGGTTACTGGACAAACTTATGGGCAGTGTCAGGTGGATATTGAAAAATTCATACTCTACAATATAGACCCTACAGAGATAATATAAACCCTACATTATAATAGGTCCTGTAGAAAGACCTAGAAAAATCAGAGCGCTGGGAGAATGCCAGCTGTATGAGGTCTAACAAATACAAGTGCTGGATTATGCTCCTGGGATGGGGTAACCCTGGATGTACAGACAGACTGGATGTAGGGAGGCTGGAGACCAGCATCGTGGAAAGGGACCTGGGGGTCCTGGTCAAGGGAAAGCTGAACATGAGTCAGCAGTGCCCTTGCAGCCAGGAGGGCCAAGCGTGTCCTGGGGGGCATCAGGCACAGCATCGCCAGCTGGGCAAGGGAGGGGATTGTCCTGCTCTGCTCTGCACTGGGGGAGACTCACCTTGAGTCCTGAGGGCAGTTTTGGGTGCCACAATATAAGAAGAATATTGAGCTATTAAGACAGTCAAAAGGAGGGCAACAAAGATGGCGAAGACATGAGGTGTCGTAGTAGTTTATTCCCCCACTCCTTTTCCTACTAAGTTCCTGCCCTTCCCATATTGTTCTCCCTTCCCTGCCCCTAGTCCTGGCCACTCCCTTGGGTTTTCCCCATTGGTTCCAGTACCCCAACTCCGCCCATGTGCCGCCCCTGCACCCTGAAACCAGTAGTCCANAGGGCGCGGGGCCCCGGGAGGGCTCCGGGAAGCGGAACAGCCGCTCTCTCCCCGATGCCGCCCCGCTGCGCTCTCCGGGAAGGCTGCAGTTTGCCGTGCCAACGCAGAAACTACAGACCGCAACAAGGTGTGGCTGACACCTGGTTTATTCAGCCTGGAGGAGATTGAGTCTTCTCAGTCCAGAGATTCCTCATGAGTAAGATATTTACAAACAAGTACCCATCTCTTCTTTCTGACACCCAGTGATGGGACCCGAGGGAATGGAGGGTGGTTGGGCACTGGAACAGCTCCCCAGGGAAGTGATCACAGCACGAAGCCTGACAGAGTTCAAGGAGCATTTCGACAATGCTCTCAAGCACATGGTGTGCTTCTTGGGACCGTCCTGTGCAGGGCCAGGAGCTGGACTTTGACAATCTCACGAGTGCCTTCCAGCTCAGGATATCCAATGAATATTTTGTGAGAGAATTACTATGCACAGTGCAGTGTAGCTAAGAGCTTACAAATGGAAGGAAAGTATGTCTGCTAAATATTATCTGAAATTATTTTTGCCATGTAAACAGAATTCAAAATGATGTCAGAGCTGAAAGAAAAAAATCTGTTAATTGAAGTAATTTCTAAGACATGAAAATTGCTTTTATTTTCTTACAGAATCATGTGGTGGGATTTCCTAGAATTTTTTATACTGTAACTTGAAAGCTGCATAAATGCCAGCTAAATTTAAATAGAGGTGCAAGCTGACATTAGGAGAGGAGATCATGTGGTGTTTTAATATTTTTGGATTATATGATAAATAAAGGCAAAGAAAGTCAGCTTGTTGTCTCTGAGCTGAAAACTGTGTAACTCTACAGCAAAACACATCCCTTCATTTCTCATTTCCGTTTATCATGTTACTCAATGCCCCTTCGACAATGCCTTGTTATGCCAAATTCTTATAGTGTAATAAAGATCAAACTTTACTTCTGTAAGATCAAGATTACTTTACATCTGCAAATTTTTTTTCCTATACGTGTTCTTAGTTTTAGGACACATATAAGTAACTAAATATAGAAAAAGCCTTCTAAGAATATAGCTATCATTAAAAAAATCCAAAATAAACAAAGAAATTAGTAAGTACTTAAGCCGTGAAGTCACAGTTGCTCTTAAGATAATTCCAAAGGTTTGAAAATGTTATAATGAGAAAACCTTTTCATTATAACGAGAAGTATTTTTATTCATTTTTCTTGAAAAAATCTTACAATAGCCTTCAAAACATGATCTTGGGAGAAACTTTTCTAGGAACAGCAAACCATATAGCGTCTTTACTGAACAGAAAATAGCACAGCTCATCTCAGCTGTGCAGTTACAGTCCCAAATCCAGACATTTTGGCAACCATACAGTATGCAAACAAACATAAACTTTGTAAACACATGATTAGGCAGGACCCTTCTGCAGGATCCCATATTTAGGATGGTCACAAGATACTCAAACAAAGAATTAATGCATTTGTATATACAATCCCCTTAGAGAGAGATTATGAAATTTTCACAGATAAACCCTCCAAAAAGGATTCATGATGAAACACTATCCATATGTACCAAACCCATTCTTAGCAAACATTCCAATATATCATTTTCAAATAGAGCCACCCTTAGTCTCCATAATACATGTCTCCTCTTTCAGACAACAGGCTTCCCTCTATCTCACTGAAGAAAATAAAGAGAAGGTAGGAGACATCCTAGTGGTATTGGCTCTATATTAGCACACTACCTTCGTTGAGTTAAAGACTAGAAATTTAAAGTATGCAGAAAAGACCCGTAATCGGGAAAAAAAATCCTGTAGAGCTTAGGGCCAGAATTTTAAATGAGATTTATAAAAATAATATATTCATTTAAATTAAATACTTCATTGTTTCTTAAATCTATTTTGCTATAAAGTATGATTTTGTTTCAAATTTAAATCAAATTTAGTATCAGTACAAAATGTATGTGGTTGAAAGTGTCATAACAAAATACTTCAGGTGTAAGTTAAAGAAAATTTCAGTACACCTGAAAATAACATAAAAATGGTTGAAGTAAGAAAAAATAGTTCAGGTTCACCAAAGTGAATATTTAGTTTTCTGTAATTACATCTGAAGCTAAAAGAAAAATCACTTACTTGTATGGTTCTGTAGAAAAGGTAAAATTCCAAAAATATGATGACTATTTGGTTAACAGAAGGGTTAATTTTATTCTGAGGCAGAAGCCAAATAACACCTAACCAAATCATTATATTGTTTAAAACAAATGAGTTAAATGGACCTTTAATACTACATATAAAATGTTACTGGACATGGGGTTTTTTCCCTCTCATGACAGTACAAAACAACAGATGTTCAGGCAAGCCATACCCAAGGATTCATATGAAACAAATAATAAAAACCCTAGTCTTTTGTGATGAGGTATCACTTGTTAGTGATGCAATTATTCAAAAAGAATTATAAGAAGAAAAGAAACGTCATGCTGCTTGATACCATGTACCAGTGTGTGGAATTATGGAACAGCAGAGGCCTCTCTCACTCTAGTCTTAATATGGCTCTTGCTTAGTTCAGAAGCTCAGTGTGCCAAGCATTTAGTGCAATTACATGAATTGTTGCATCCTTGGCAATACCATGTAGAGTTCAGTAAACTAATGTTACTTGCTTTGAAGACAAAATACATTTGGTGTCACTTAATTCATATCCAGATGACTTGAAATAGAATTATAGTGGGATAGTCCTGAAAGAAGTAGCCTGGATCACTTACTCCAATTCACTACATTCATAGGTTATATGATTGTATAATTTCTTTTATTTAAGCCTTTATCAGATTAATTGCATTAAACAGATATAATATAAAGGATCATGTTTATCATGCATTGTCAGGGTCAATCAACTTAAAGTAAATTTCTGTAATGTGCTCATGGGGAGAAAAATAAATGGCTGTAGTTGAAGTTTGAGGTAGAAGCGAATTTAAATAGAATTTGGTATTTGCAGAGGCAGGAATGGTAGCATATGCTCAAGAGAAAACAAGGAAAACCACTTCTGTTGCTTTTTTCACCCAATCCTCTAAGACAGATGCTGAAATATTATAGGCTAGATGTGTTTGAAGGGTAAAGTGAATGACAGAGGCAGATTTGCTTTTGATGTTATTTGATGTATTTTTTCAAAAGAAACTTTAAATGCTCGAGGCACAAGGGGAAGAAATTTCTGAGGTCTTTCCAGCCGATGCTCTTCTCAGAAAGTCTTTTCTCTGGGCTTTCCCTAATGGCCATGCTTCAAGTATTTCTGTAGGTGTCCTTGCCTCCTCTCCGCCTGCTGCTCCCAGCAGCAGCAGCTCCCCAACAGGCCTTGGTGCCCCCCTTCCCTGGCTCACAGACATCTGCACCTGCCCACATCCTCCACGTACATCCCTCACTTCCTTCTGGCGGTGTCTGTGACCCACGGGTTTGACAATTGTCTATTTGTTGTTCTTAAGAAGGGCTCAGGAGACCAACTGACCCAGCTTAATTAGTTTATTGATTGGTACCATAAAGTCCATAACCAATTAGTGAGAGTAAAGTTATTAATGTCCAGTTCTGCAATAGTTACTGTGGGAGTGCAGCCACGCAGCAGAACAAAGCAAACGCAAGATACAGCTCATCATAGCCCCATGTGTATCCCACTTCTTCCCCAGGTCACATGAGAAAACCTTCCATTGTGTGCACACCTGTCCCCATTTTCCCTAACACAGACAGGAGAACATAGCATTATGGTTTTTTCCTGTCTTGCTGCTGTTACAAAAGGAATAACTCACCTAGCCCCTAGTAAGAGAGACTGCAACACTTCAGCTGTTAAAAAGAATGACTGCTGTGGAATGGAGTGTAGCATGAATGCAAAACATTTTGAGAATGTAAAACAGAGCAACAGGACTTTGGATAAAAGGGCAATAGATCCTATTCAATATCTTTCTCTATAAGATTTAGTTATATCTATCATAAAGATAGGTTTTCTATACTGTGAAATTCATAGTCATATGCTAATGCTTTAGTGGAAAATTAAACATGGTGTTTTACAATTAGTAGTTGAAGTTAAAGAAGGAATTCCAGAATACAGCCAGGATGTAGTGATCAGCATTTGTGCTCTGATAGCAAGCAGGTTGTTCTTTCCCTATATATAGAGGGAAAAAAGCTCTATGCTGTAAATGTTATACTGTTATATGTTTTGACGTGTTGTGTTTGGGCCATTAGGCACATCTTCACAAAGGAAATTTTTATTCCTTAAATATGACTGCAAATAGCTGGAGGTATCAACATGTTGTATGATTAAAGGACTGTGTTAAACAGGACAAACTAACACAATTGCTTCTAACAAAACCCAACAGGAGCAGGAGAAACTCATCTGCATTGGAGCATGATTGGTTATGATCAGGATCTTTAAGGCACATCATTAAATTCAGTTTGCAATGGTAGAGAGATTTGTTCTGTTTCCAGGAGCCAGTTTATTTTGTCTCCTTGCTACAGTTTTTCTCTGAAACCTTTTTTGATCATTGCCTTTTATAAGGATTACACTGTGACATTCAGTTTAAGGAAATACAATATTTTCTTTCTATTCCAACTTTGTAACTTTATTGGGATTTGATTATAAATGTTTTAATAGTAGCATCATATTTTACAGCATACCTCATTGTTTTTAAGAGGTAAGAAAATCTACTGCAGTAGTATGGTAGCAAGGACTTTGTTCTCGCCAAAACAGAGGCGGGAGGGGTACTGCACTTGAAAGGACTTCAGCAGCACTCTTGGAGCTGAAAACAGATACATTGAAATTAGCTTGTTGCAAATAAGGTAATTTTCCAGTTTCATTGAAGAAAATTGATTCACAGAGGAAGGGCAATGGGGGGGGTTCATTACTGCAGAATTTCTTGCATGAGTTCATCGATGCCTTGCTCTCATGTCCTGAGTTGAAATCTCAGCCTGAGATACTAATTCATGATGATACTGCAATGCAGCTCATTTCTGAATGATTGTTGTAATATCGTGCTAATGGTTCATTCTTTCTCATGGTAGAGTGGTTGTGCTCTGGAGAAGGGTATCATACCTTTAAAAACATGAAAACATGATTGTAAGTGGCCTATATCATTCCTAGCCTGGTATATTCAGTGACATACAGAGAACATGAAAAAGCTGGTACATTTTGCTGTATTTTTTTCCAGAAAATGGGTTTGCATCTTGTGTAAAACCCCTGAGGAATCATTAAACAGAGAAGGATGAAATAGTAAACTCTGATAAAGGAATAAATAGCAAAAATACTTGTGGAAATCAGATGTTTGACCCTTTGCAAACAGAGGAGAACAATTTGTCAGTGGAACCAATGCTCCTCTTCAGTCTGTGCAATTGCTTGTTGGAATGGAAATTTATTATAAAAGTGGTAGAACTGCTTTTTTTCCCCTTTTTTTTTCTGAGGTCTTCCTAGAAATTTGCAGGTGATGAGAGAAGCCTTCATTCTAATAAAAGAATAGGCCAGCCTACTGATTGGAGAAAATTACATGGAGTTTTTTAATCAAAGTCTCTGTGGTCTGCTGTCTGATTTTCTAGGCCAGATGTCAAATGTTTTTCACTGATGTCGATGTTGAAGTAATCACTAAGCCAATTCCAAGAATGAGTAAGTGAGACTGTAATAACATTCCATTTCAGTATTACATAAGCTTTTTTTCCCAGCTATGAACAAAGTAACAGGACCCCTCTGATTCAATATAATTACACAAACTATTACTTTGAAATTTGTGAGACAGTTTTATGTGTGGGCAATTGCTCTATACATATATATGGGAGGTTTCAGTACAAAATGCAAAAACACATTTACAAAGTTTTATATTTTTAAACATTTACATTTAATTTAAAACATAATTACATTTTTCATATTTAATCTATTTTATTAAGTTTATCTTTGCTGCTACAGTATTAACCAGTAATTTGAAAGGCAAGAATTTTCTGGAAAAAAGGCTCTGCAATTTTAAAATGGGGAGAGAAAGAACTAGCTAGCTCAATGGATGATGTACCTTAGTGAGTGAAACTCAGCTGAATGTTGTGGGACTGTGGCATCAAATATTTTACAGTTTTTATGTGAAATATAATCAAAGTTACTCATCGTGATGTAGCGAATTAGTCTAGTAGAACTAACTCAGAACTTAGGGAACACATTGTCTATAGCTATTTCAAGAGGAAAGTGGTGTTATAACAAAACAAATAAATATTCGTCACAGACAAATAGAGAAAAAAGGAAATCTAACTAATATGCAACTATATACAATGCTCAGAGTAATCTTACTCTATGGGTAAATTAATAAATTAATGGGTAAATTAATATGCGTAATTATTAATACAAATGTACTCAGGCAGCACATTGAACCTTAGCAGAAACCAATAAAATATTAACATTGCCTCTTTCATCACAATTAATATCTTTATTGAAGAGATATTTTGATTACGTATCTCCTGCTTTATCCACCGCTCATCTGGTGAGCAGCTATCCAATTTGCTGTTCCTTCACTGGTGAAGGGCTGCCTCGTTTCTCAGAATTTCGTATTCCTTCATGAGCTTTGCTATGGTGCTTGGTACTACAGTTTCATAAGCAGTGATGAACATCATGAGGTTTTCAGATAGCTTTTCTGAGAAGAAGCATTATTTATGCTCATTTTGCAGAAGGGGAATATTTGCAGAAGGCATGGGAAGATCGACACAAATATGTGTTGCTGTTTTCTGGTACCCATCCAGGATTGTTTTTCAGCATCCTTCACCTCAGAGCACACTTTGTTCAAAGGTCAGCTTGCTCCCTACATGCAGCTGGGCTGTTATTTGCAATGTCTGTAATTTCAGCTCATGCCTCCTGTATATAAAGCATGTGGACACGCAGAGTATGTGTAGAAACCAAGGTCTTGTGGGACAGAGTCCAGCTCCTCTTGCTGGGTTCACAGGACAGACTGGACTCCTAAGCCTGAAGCCCAGGCATTGCTGCTGGCTCCAGCTGTAAAACTGCACCTCTCAAGCTCCTGTGATCTGATCCAAAATAATTTGGTAATTAATTTAGGCAAGACAGAAAGACTCATTTCAAGGATGGGGGCACTAGATCTTTTAAGGAAAGGTTACTAGAACAATTTAATGGGACTTGGGAGCCCTTGAAGAGATACCGTATGCTTTTTCTGAGATACCGCAGAATCCCTTTTGGCTCATATTTCTTATGTTTAGTCAGTATGAGAGAGCCACACAACAGGAAAACTTACATTTCAAAACCCAAGTTTAAAGTCTGAGAAATGTGCCAGAAAGTGAAGACAGAATTTTAAAATGGGAAGCATCACACAAGACTCAAAACAAGCCGTACTACCAGTCCTATCCCCAGAAACAGGCAGAATATAAACAGTTTGGAGAAATATTGCAACAGCATAAACTCTTTAAAAATATAAGAGCTTTCAGCTTACTCATAGTGATCCCCAGGGACAATTCTCTGTCCCACAATCTGGACTTAATCTACCAAGTACCTCAGAGTACAGTGAATGCAAGATTGAATATACAGTGAATAAGTAGATTAGTCAGAAAAGTTAACATTTTATTCATAAACTCAGACAGGATCTTCTACTATAGACCTATGTCATAATATAAAAGATTTCCTATCAATTGAGCAGCTTTGTGATTAAGACACAAGCTGAGGAGCTCCAGCATTCAGTGAGTGATACCCTTCTGCTTTATCAGGCAAAACCATTTTCATGTGCTACCTATACAGCAAGGACCAAAAAATCTGCAGTGATTGAGATAGTCCACTGCCACTTTGATAGTGTAATGCTGAATTAAATGAAAAACTTGGAGACGCATGTGACTAGATACTATTGCATAAAAAACCAGTTCGCCAGAACTGCCTTGTGCAAAAAATTTGCATGTGCAGAGCAGTCTTTACACACTCAGGTATTGGTATACAGACATTATAAATGTTTGCTTACAGTTTGGGCCCTAAACGAAAATTATTATAACCATATACTCTTTCAGATTGGAAAAAAATGGGAAAATTAGTATCACAGCTAAAACTGTTGGGGATAATAAGGTTGCATTCCAGGATATGGGTCTGATTCCATTTATGTATACTTCATGACAAAGAACACGTTCCCTTTAAGGTTAATAAAAAGTCACACATTGAATTGTCTAGCATTGTCAAAGACAATCTCTTGAAGCAAAACCTCTTGAAAATCATATCTAGTATAACTCCTTAGGCCATGTAAAAAAATTCCTCCAATAAATAATGAAAAATTTTTATTATTTATCAATTTTTCAATATTTTTGCCTCTTGACTTGCTTGTTGAAAATAGCTTATTTTCTTTTAAACTGTTCACTCAATTTTTTGTGAATTTTTGTTTCTCCATAATTTCTTATTTCAGTTGTTTTCTTAGCTACAATGGGTCACTGGAGACTCATATAATTGTTTCTTACTCTCTAGTTGGGTGTGTGAAATTGTAGATACAGAGCCTCTGATGTGAAAGCTCCAGGAAAATAAATACCTGCAATTGTTGAGAATGCAACATTAAAATATGTTTTATGAGATGTTCCTGGCAATAAAAAGACACTTCCAGAAAGTATACGGGAAGAGAAATCCTGGTATGAAAACATCCCCAAATCATTTTTTATTTTGTGCAAGTATTTATGGAAATAGTATTTGCTGTAGTGGGCTAGAACTTACACAAACAATATTTTTCCTACTCTTCAGGGAACCAGGGAAATAACACATAAGTAAATCATTCAAAAGATGTATTTTTGTTAAAATATCACTCTTTCAATATTTTGAAGACAGGAATTGGTCAAAACCTGATTATCATGACACAATCAAACATGTCAAAGCTCACATTGGTGAATGCAGGCTGAACATTTGAAATAGCACCAATAAAAAGGTAGGCATATTCTTGTATTTAACATCCCCAAAATATGGCTTTCAAAGTCTTGCATGCACTTTGGAAGCAGAAAATTTTTCCTGATTCTTGGTAAGAAAGACTGTAAATACTACTCCAAACACATTTTTAATTAAGGCTTCCCATAGCCAGAAGAATAAAGGTACTATTGGGAGGTCACCAAAAGGAGGAGGATGACAGAACAGGTGGCTCATGCTCTGTGTTCTGGCTCTGACCATTGACATGCTTCTTCCATCTACTCTGCTTTCTTCCCTCTCCTATCTCTAACTGTAACATGAACTGCAGGACCCTGGCTCTTCCGAGCGTGGACTACAGCAACTTTCTCAAATGAGACTGCAGAATCTTCCCAGTGTTCTGTGAATGGAGCAACAGCACGAGGATAGTAACTACTGCTGGAAAATGGAAAAGCAAAAAGCTTACTGAAGGAAGCTGAGAATGGAGACGAGAAGTTCCCATAGGGAAAGCATGGGGAAAAGTAACATCAGCCCATTACAGGATGAGGATGGTCACCTAACAAACAGGAACAGAGCTGAGGCAAAGGTGTTTAACATGTTCTCTGCCTCTGTTTTCAACACAAAGAATGGCCGAGGAGGTCTCAGTGCCCTGAGCTGCAGAACCATGTCTGTGACAATGATCAACTCCCATTCTACCTGAAATGTGCAGGATCTGCTGCTCCAGCTGAATCCCTACAAATCTGCAGGGCCTCATGGAATTCATCCAGGAATCCTCAAAGAGCTAGCTAATGTCATCACAAAATCAAATTCCTCTAGATCACCAGAAACCTCATGAATCACTAGTCCACTGCCCATTTTGAGAAGGATACAGGGCTGTCTGGCTGGCCTGTTTGATGAGGCTTGGATGTAAAACATGAATGTTTCTAAGTATCAAGACTTTTTTTTGTGAATGGGAAAACTGTGTTCAGCCCAAAGGCTGACAGGATGTGGGTGGGAGAAAGGAATCTGTTTTAAAAAAAGATGTGTTTCTGAGAGATAGCACAAGAAGTTTGACCTCAGCGAGATGTAAAAGCAAGACAACAGTGGAAAAAATAGATGATGATCATCAAGGTGTTAGAACAAAGGAAGAGAATGGTTTCTTGTTGCATTTTATTTCAACCAAACTTAGGGACAGTCAAAATGGTAGATGCACACTCATAAAGGTATATTCTATATATTGAAGCCATAAGTGTAAATTGCAGGCAGTTTTAACCAAAAAAGAGGGCTGAAGGAAAAATATCATTCTCCAACAGAAACATATAACTGAAGCAAAACTAACGATTTGAAAGGAGAAAGCTAACAGGTCTTTGTTAATGAAATAAGATGAATAAAATGAGGTATTAGCTTTTGGAACGGGATGAAGATAGGAACAGACTTGCTCTGTACTTTGTATTGAGTAATAATGTTTGTTTGCTGAACTGATCCACACAGAGTGTTGAGCTTTGTTATTTCCTTTTATTCAGACTGATGATTTTACTATTGCATTTTCCCCTTGGGTGTATTTTCCAAAGTGACTCCTCCCTAACTCCTCATATACAGGCCTTTCTATTGCCAGCAAATGAGGTCATGACTTACCATCTTGGGTGACTGGACAACACATTCTTACTGGGACTGCCACAAAGCTGTGCTACTGTCACCCTTTAGACCACTCTTGGTGACATGTTTAACCATGTCTATACTGGAGGCACAGCTGTCAGTTGATTACTGCTCTTTTTGTGAGCTCTTTATGTGTCATTGTGTTACAAGCAGGCTCATTTCACAGAGCATGCATCCCATCAGAAAGGCACCTCTGCTTACACTAGCTGCAAAAGTCATTTTACACAGCCTGTTTTAGTCCATCACAGCAGTATTGTGCATTTTGCATTAAGTAAAGGACATGCTATTCTGGTTTCTTTGAAGATGTTGTGAAAGGTGGGCAAGCAGTACAATCCTGATCATGGTCCCACCTTTTCCTCAGTCTGAGTAATCAAAGCAATTCCACTAATCCCTTCACAGAGATGAGAGCGGCTTAGTTGTATTCACAACAATGGCTTGCTGTTTTTCAGCTGGGGCATTATTCGTAAAATGGTGTCTGAGGTGAAAGGACACTTTGGGGGTGCAGCCTTGAAAATTTGGTACCTCAGTGAATTTAATATCTCTGCATTGTCCTGCAATGTAATTGCATTAAGAGCTGATTCTTTTTGGTCGTAACAAAAAGCCACAAAGACTCTGCAGGTTTCTCAGGGAAATTCAGTGCCTCATGATTTTGGGGAAAGACTGATTTAGGATTTGGGTTTTCTTATGGACATTTCCAGGAATGATTGATTTAGGATTTGGGTTTTCTTATGGACATTTCCAGGAATGATTGAAAAGATGACTGGAAACCACAAATACCTTGTTTTTAGGAATGCTCCAGGGGAGATATTATACTTCTATAAAATCTTCTTGACTTCTGGGATAAATAATAGTCTTCCAACACAAATCATGGTTAATGGCAAGTTGAGTATGAGTCAGCAGTGCCCTGGCAGCCAGGAGGGCCAAGCGTGTCCTGGGGAGCATCAGGCACAGCATCGCCAGCTGGGCAAGGGAGGGGATTGTCCTGCTCTGCTCTGCACTGAGGAGGCCTCACCTCGAGTTCTGGGGGCAGCTTTGGGCACCACAATATAAGAAAGGTATTGAACTATTAGAGAGCATCCAAGGGAGGGCAACAAAGATGGTGAAGGGCCTTGAGGGGAAGCCGTATGAAGAGTGGCTGAGGTCACCTGGTCTGTTCAGACTGGAGAAGATGAGACTGAGGAGACACCTCATCACAGTCTACTAATTCCTCATGAGGGGAAGAGGAGGGGGAGGGACTTATCTCTTCTCTGTGGTGATCCGTGACAGGACCTGAGGGAACGGCCTGAAATTGTGTCAGGAGAGGTTTAGGTTGGATATTAGATAGAGGTTCTTCCCCCAGAGGGTGGTTGGACCCTGGAACAGGCTCCCCAGGGAAGCCGTAACAGTGCCAAGCCTGACAGAATTGAAGAAGCATTTCGGAAATACACTCGGGCACATGGTGTGACTCTTGGGGATGGTCCTGTGCCGGGCCGGGAATTGGACTCGATGATCCTTGTGGGTTCCTCCTACTCAGCATGTTCTGTGATTCTGTGATTTTAAACCTGAGCTGATATCTGTGTAAAAGTCTACCAGTATATTAAAAATTAGTTACTGCTTCAAACCACCAAATATGATACACATAATACTGGTTGAGAAAAAGGATTTCTGGTGGTTTTAAACTGCTAAAACTTTAGTTTGACTGGCTTGACCTGTATTTGAGAGCTGAACAGTGCAGAGGAATTAATTTTCTCCTCTTATAGTCTCTTAATCACTGTCCAGGACATGTTCCAGTATTGATAACAACTGCAAGCCCCAAAAGATGGCCTTTACAAGAGAGCACAGGATAAACAACCCTGCAGGCAATTGCTCCTAACTCTCAGAATAGTGAAGATGGCTTCACTCCAAAATTATCACAACAGAGACCACACAGATGGGAAGATAAAAGTTCCCTTGGTAAGCTGCTAACAATGCGGACCATTTTGCTCTGCAGTGCTGGGATGCCCAGGTAAGCCACCTGTGTTCTCACGACGTCACTGAAGTAAAGGCCAGGGGCCTATTGCTTGATGGGTGCTCTTTTATTATCATATATCAGGTGTCACCTGCAATTTCATGTCTCGGGCAGTAAGAGAGAATCCATCTGTCATCTTCCAGTGAATCTCAGTGAAATTTCTTTTCTTTTGAAACTGAGACCATTACACTGGTGAAGCAGATATAAGATAGGCCAGATGTTAAAAAATAATTCTAAAATCCTTAAGGAATTTTTTAAAAAGGGTTTTGTTGGAATGGAATTGATTTACTGCCACATTTACTTCGTGAACAGAGACTGTATTTCATTCAGTAAGATGCAACTAAGTGATAGATATGCCTGGATTTATTCTGCTCATCACATAAGGTCTCCAAAGGGTCTAAATAATTTGTAACTCTTTTAAAATTAATAGCTGAATGTGCCAGTGTAAAATTGGCAGGTGAAGATAAAAAAACTCACTCAATATTTTATACTTTGAACTTCCAGCTTTTCTTCTGGTTTGCAAGACTTTCTGGTGTCACTACTGAAATCCCAGGGCAGCTCTGTGGGACACAGGTCTCCCATACTCATTTTCTCATGGATGCAGCAGCCTCCTAGATGCAGCGCCAGGCCTACGCTATGAGCCACTGCATCTCTTACAATACCTTTGTAGCATCCACAGGAAATCAGAGGAAAAGCATGTCTCATCTGCTCCACGTCATGCCCTGCTAGTGCAGGAGAAGTTATGATCAGCTCTTCTCTCACTTCAAAAAATTTTCAGGGCTTAGAAGAGTGTGTCCAAGGCTGATCAGGCGCCTCTTTTGCCATCTTTTCTCCAATAGTGTAGTGACAGAAGTATCATTAAGAGAAGTAATAGTACTTGGTAAGACAAATTTCTGTGAATGCTTTCAGCACGATACTTAGTGACATAAAAAAATAACTGTAGTTAAGCCCAAATATTTTTTGGTGTGTTGTTATTTTTATTGCAGTAAACACCAGGGCATTTTCTGGTACTGTTATGATCGATACTATAAATTTCAACAATTGCAAAGTGTTGGGAAAATGCTATGATATTATCCGAGATGCTGACTTACTTATAGTAATAAAAGGTGGAAAAACTAATGTTGTATTATGCGGCTGAAATTAACTTTGTTGTTTTAAAGGATATTTTTCATTAATCTTGGAGTCTTATGCTCTTCCTTAATTTTAGTTATAAAATCGTTTTTTGCAAAGGTTGAATTTAACTTTTATTCTGGCTATATATGCACAGACCATTAATGCAAGAAATTAAAATAAATCAGGTTCAAATCTCACATTCGCATTCATGGCTAAGTTTAGCCTCATCTTAAGAGACCAAAAAGGGAAAGCCAAAGATGGGCTGATTAGTATGTCATCCAGGTTTTGCTGTCAGAAAAAAAATTAGGCTGGAACTTTTAACACTACACACAAAAAGAAATGATGAAAGAATACAGTCATATTTTCCCACAATTCATTTTCCACTCTTTCATACCAGCTTTTCTTGTCTCTAAATTTGAATGTCATTGTGTAAATTGTGTACATTGTATATATTATTCACTTTTTAAGCTGAAAAACATTTTCAACTAGGCACCTCCCTGCCTTTATGAGCTGTAACCTGCTGCACCAGCCTAATTCACACAGGCGATGTGTGTGTGGAACCACAGGTTACATACACTGTGCAGCTATGAAACTATAAATCTTAGTTCCTTCAGGGGAAATGATATATATGACCTGGACTTTTTGTTCCACCAGGAGAGTCAGTTCAGTAGTCCCTTCTAATGGCATGGGCGGTTAGTTTCTCTGCTTATTCATCCAAACCCTTCAATAACAGGGAAAAGTTTGGATTGTGTGAGTCTGCTTCACAAAAACTCTGTCCACACAGCCAAAATGATCTCTTAGGAATTGGAACAAATTAATAAAATTAGTGTTAGCAAGTCATTATCCCTTATTTCTGAATGGACTCAAATATGAAATTTAATAGTATTATCATATTATTAATTAGTTACTGTATAGAGTCTGCCATTCATATCAGAGGGAAAAAAGTTATTAGACATGACATGATGCCTATTTAAATGTCAGGTTTTAAAGAAGTCCTGGTAGATGGCAAACTGGTTTCTGTCTTACTGTCTTGGGGTGACTTTATGATGTGTATCCCCTATCATCGCTCTATGCCCGGATATGATTCCTGTGCCTTTCTGTGCCTTTAAACTGAGCCCAAGAGAGGGAAGAGAAAGAAAAAAAAGGCCAGACGAACTTTTTCAAAGCAGTCTGTGCTCCAAGGTCACCACTCCTCTGCGTCTCTCTGGTGTGGGGAGAAGAGTGGAGGAAGCACCCTTCCTGCTTTCCAGCCAGCTTCTTCGGCTCCGTTTCTTCAGGGAGAGACAGAGAGTTAAACCTTGTTTTTTCTGGGACTTCGGGTTCTTTTTTTCTTCTCTTCTGGACTGGTTCAGAACATCAGAACATCAGAACCTCACCGGGGGACCTTCCCCCAGTCTGGAGGGGAGCCCCACGCCGACCCAGCTCCGGGGAGGAGAGAGACCACACCCACAGAAGGACTCTCAAATCTTTCAGATTTTCTCTCCACAGCGAGAGATTTCATTATTTAGCATTATTATTCTTTTCCTGTGTGTTTGTTAAATAAATAGTTTTTATTTTCTCTTTCACGTTCCTCCGAGGAATATTTCTTTCTCGAACCTGGTGGGGGAGGGGCGGCTATAACCTGCCTTTCCTTGAGGAGACGTTCCTTTTGGATGTTTCCCTGAATTTGGCCCAAACCAGCTCACTTACACACTGAGCAAGTTGATGGAATGCCATAGTAAAGAATGGTGTTATTATTAAGATATTCTTAAGACCAAGACACTTCTATTTTAATACATCATTAAGGTAATTATTATTATTAGATAAAATTTGAAAAATTTAATATGAAATTTGCAAAGAGAAATCATGTCTCACTAACTTACAGGAGTGTTCTTTTGTGGAGTCAGTGAACATAGATAAAAGTGACCAAATTCTCTTAGCATATCTTGAACACTAAAAAAAATCTTCCAATAAAGGATTGTAAAAATCTGGACTCACATGGTTCCAAGTCATCTAAAAGTACCAGAAATGAATAGTTATTTTTTACAGTGCAAAGGAGTTAACAGAGGAGTTCCTTGCAGATCAGTGCAGAGACTTTGTTATTTAACATATTTATCAGTACAGTGGAAGAGTGTTTAGTACAGAAATCATGGTCTAAAATTATTCAGATTACTTAAAATGAAAGCTGAGAAGACTTGTGGAGGATGTCACAACACTGTGAATGAGAAATAAAATGGCAGATGAAATTCAAACTGATGAACACAAGGTTATGTAAATAAAAATTATAGGTTATAAACTAGCTGTTGCCATTCAAGAAAAATATCCTAGGGTTATAAAAATTATATAAAAACATAATTTCCTTAGCAATAACCAAAAAAGAAAATAAATATTAGAAATTATTAGGAAACAAATAAAGACCAAAGCAAAAAATATCATGCCATTGCACAGACACACAGAACACTTACATATTAAACAGTGAGTAATTTGGAAATTGTAATAAAATAAAATAAAAATGTAATAAAATAAACAGTGAGTTATTTAACCTGGAAAAAGTAGAAACAAGTGGAAAAAAGTACAAACCAACTTTTTATGAGAAAAGACTAAATTGAAAATTACTTTTCATGTTGGGAAAAGAATGACTGTAGGGAAACATAAATTAATGTCCATAAAATCATGAGAGACATGTAGAAAGTGAAAGGAGAATGTTTATTCACTATTCATGTGGCAGAAAAACTTTTATCAATTAAAATTCATGCACATTTTTACACAGAAGCAAGTTCTTTACATAGTTCACGCAGCCAGCTCTACAGGTCAGGTGAACCCAGGAGGTAGTGAAAGCCTAATGTGTTAGCCTGTTAAAAAAAGCAATTAGGCACATTTTTTGATGAAAACATTCTGCAAAAATTGTCAAGCTTGAGGAAGTAGATTCCTCTTCCAGCTCAGAAAGTCCTCAAGACTTCCATTGCTGGATGAAGGTTATAACAAGGGAAGATTTGCCTTGTTTTCCCAGTGGACTCCTTTGAAAAGTGGACTCCTTTTTTCAAGTGTTCATGATCTGTGTAGACAGTCAAACCAAGATTGTGCCAGATGCTTTTTTTCTGAGAAATATTGCTGATGTTGTGAATTTCTAAGGTTTTACTCTTTCTGATAAAAATCAGTACTTCATCAAATTTATAAAAAAAAATTTCTGAATATGATGAATATGAATTTTTCCAAAAATGGTGGAGTTGCATGTGTGCAATCTTTCATCGGCTCCACTGTTATTAATCCTGTTTCCCCCAGTTCTGACCAATGCCACTTTTACACACAGGCATTTGAAACACCTCTTTTTTCATGGTTCTTCTTGGAATTGGTGTGACACAGACCAACTTGAACTCTCTGCTGAGCAGAAATGTCCATGGGAGAAGTAGTAACCCAAGGTTGTGTGTTCAGTCTCTGTATGGGCCATTTACTTAACGATCCTCATGAGTCCCTTCCAACACAGAATATTCTGTGAATCTGTGAATTTGGATGTTGTGTCCCTTTCAGCTGTGGATCTAACAATGCAAGCAGTGACTGAGTCTGCCCTCATGGCAGTGGACTCAGGGACAGGTGTAATGGAGCTACATCCCTAACAGCATCAGATCCTACCAAAGGGAAAGCAGCCTGGATCCAACCTCTTTAAGGTAGACAAGCAAAAGAGAAACATGCACATTTACGCTTGTTTTGGGGGAGTTTGCTTATGTCTTGGCATTGCAATGAATGATTGTTTTCAGGAACGTTTTCGAGTTGAATAGATTTGGTTAGGGTATCTATGATAGCATAGGGGATGTGTCTTTGTCAACAACAAAGTTAAAAAGCCATGTTGGAAAGACAGTGTTCCTGTCCACATTTTGATTCTACTGTGTTACTCTCAGCAGGTCACTTCACTTTCCTGTGCTTCGATGGTACCACTTGACTGCCTTTGGGGATCCTTTCAGAACACTGTCTGTGTCAGTGCAAAAAGCTCTTTTGTTCGCCTTTTTATTCACCTGTAATCTCAGAATTAGGCAACCTGGAAAAGGAGCTATTGATGATGTCTTTCTGAGCTTAAAGAAAAATACAGACAGTAATGTCTCTGTATAAAAGCAAATAGGTGTTTCCTACCCTAAGAAAGTTCTATTTCTTAATAAACAAGTAAAATTCTTTCACATGATTTTTTTTCTTAATAAGTCTGATAGCAAGAGAAAAGTTTTAAAACTTTTTTTGATCAGAAATGCAAATTCTTATCCATCCTTGCTTTTTAATTAACTTTTTAATCTTCAAATACAAAGATAGTGTTGATGATGACTGGTAAGCTTGGGCTGAGAGATGTACTGATCTAGTGCTATTCTTTTGAAATCTGAAGAGAAATGAATCTCAGGGTACAAATGAAATGATAATTGGGATTTCAGTTCATCAGGGTTCAATTCAACAAAATAAACGTCCAGTTTCACAGATTGTTTCTTAAGGTCTTCTTCTGTAACACGCAATTATTCAAGACTCAAATTACAATTAAATTTATTATATTTTTTTCTAATATTACCACTGTCTCAATCCCAGAAAGGTGCTGTCAGGATCTGAACCTCACAGCGTTCAACACCAGGAGCAAGGAGTATGAATAGTCACCCTTTGTAAATCCATACAGCTCCTTTTAGATCTCTAAATTACCTTCTGAAGGCTCCTAACTTGACTATATAGGAAAACTGGATTTCTAAATACAAGCACCTATACTTCATTTAAATGGTTACAGCAACCTGAAGCAGACTATTTCAATAATTGAATCCATATGGACCAGAGTAAAGATGAACAAAGATCTGCTCCTTACTTGACCACTTGACCGCCTTACTGAAGGAACATAGCAGCTGATAAAAATGAATTGATAAATAAAAGCCCCTAATGTAAATTCTTCACTTAATATGGCGTGTCTGGACAGAGAAAGTAAGATGTGCCTTGAGATCCACAAAGCTGTCAACTGGCAGTGCCTACTCTTTTAAGAGCTGGAGTTCTGGAGCTAAATACCCTGAAAAACAGGAAACCTACATTTTCTGAAAGTCCAAAATCATATAATCATAGGAACATAGATTCATTAAGGTTGGAAAAGACCTCCAATATCATTGACTCCAATCTTTGACTAAACACCTCCTTGTGAAATAAGCCATAGTACTAAGAGCCACATCCAGTTATTTCTTGAACACTTCCAAGGACAGTGATTCCACCAAATCTCTTTGTAGACCATTCCAATGCCTAGCCACCCTCCCAGTGAAAAAATTTTATGTAATATCTCCCCTGAACCTGTCCTGACACAGTTTGAGGCAATGTCTGCTTGTCCTGTCACTTGTTGCCTGGGAGAGGAGGCCAATCCCCACCTGGCTACACCCTCCTTTCAGGGAGTTGTAGAGAGTGATAAGGTCAGCCCTGAGCCTCCTTTCCTCCAGGATTAACAAGCCCAGCTCCCTCAGCCACATCTCATACGATTTATTCTCTATACTCCCCCTTATCTCCATTGCCCTTCTCTGGGCTTTCTCCAGCACCTCAATGTCCTTCCTCAGTTGAGGGGCTCAGAACTGGACACAGCACTCCAGGTGTGGCCTCACCAGTGCCCAGTACAGGGTGAAAATCACTGTCCTTTTCCTGCTGGCCACACTATTGCTGATACAGACCAGGATGCCACTGGTGTTCTCAGCTGCCTGGATGCACGCTGGCTCATGTTCAGCCCCTGTCAGCCAGCACCCCCAGGTCCTTTTCTGCCACGCAGCTTTCCAGGCACTCTGTCCCAGCCTGCAGCACTGCAGGGGGTTGTTGTGGCCAAAGTGCAGGACTCGGCACTTTGGTTTATTGAACCTCAATACAGTTGGCCTTGGCACATTGATGCAGCTTGTCCAGACCAGTTAGCACTTCTATTTATTCCACATATTAGCACTTTAAATACAAGGAAAATCCACTTTCTCAATTCATGATTCTAATTCCATCTTGGGTTTAGATAGCAGAAAAAGTTCAAAGAACTCAGTGAATCTGGAGAATTTTCATATTGAATTAGACATGAAAACACTTTGGGGAATTGATCACTGAGGACTGAGATGGGTGCTATTAGTGGCTGCACCACACGAAGGTGCCTGAGGGGTGGGTCCTGGAGGCTACTCTCCAGCCAGAGCCAGTGGCAGAGAAGGCTGAAAGCTGAGGGAGCAGCTGGTGTGTGTCACAAAGCTGTGAAGAATAAGGCTAATCAGGGGAAGAACTCTAAGCTTGGTCTGGATGTGGTCAAGCAAAGGGATCTACTTAAAATATTCAGAATAGTGACTCAGACAAATGGTTTTAGCAGTCTGAAATGGCTGACTGGGAGTAGTGCATAAATGAGACCACAAAATAGAGAAGACAGAAGACTTATTGGGATGATTAGTTACAACAGGTAACTAATTTCCTTGATTTCCAGGAACATATTAAATAAGACTAACCAAAATAACACTATTTTTTTCTCCTTAAAAAGGAGGAGATGTCTATGGTCAAATTCCCATGGAACAAAATATGCAATTTCCAATGTGTCAAAGGGCTGAAAACATTTGACTGCAGAATCTCTCCCATAAAATTTGGATTACTTTGAATATTTTTAGTCCTCATTATAACTAGTATCAACATGACAGCAAAAAAAAAATAAATCCCAAAGTTATGATTCTGATGTTTTTTGGTTTTTTTTTCATATAAATGTAGTGTTACAACATGAAGAAAAATATTAGAAGGTTATAGTTGAACACATCCAGTTAATGTCTGTCCCTGGGACACAGCAAATGCAGTTACATGCCTGAATCATAGAATGGCCTGGGTTGAAAGGGATGTTAAAGATCATCTAGTTCAATCCCCCTGCCATGGGCACAGACACCTGCTTACTGGACCAGATTCCTCAAAGCCCCATCCAACCTCACCTTGAACTCTTCCAGGGATAGGGTATCCACAACCTCTCTGGCCAACCTGTTCCACTGCCTCACCACCCTCACAGTAAAGAATTTTTTCCTCATATCTAATCTAGACTTAGACTCTTTCAGTGTGAAGCCATTCCCCCTTGTCCCAATACATATTATATACCTATTTACATACCCATGTAAAAAGTCCCTCTCCATTTTTCTTGTAAATTCCCTTCAGGTACTGGAAGGTTACAATTAGATCACCCCGAAGTCTTCTCTTCTCCAGACTGAACAATCCCTGTTCTCTCATCCTTTCATCATAGGAGAGGTGCTCCGTCCCTCTAATCTGCTTGGTGGGCTCCTCTGGACTTGCTCCAACAGGTCAATTTCCCTCCTGTGCTGGAGACCTCAGAACTGGACACAGCATTCCAGGTGGAGAGCTGGGCACTCTACGACTGTCCCTCTGCTATGGGTTGGCAAGGTCCAGATTCCTTCAGGGTAACAAAGATCCTCTCTACACTAGGCTACATTCTGGAGGCTGCTTTGTAAAGGCATCCTATTACTGATAAGCAAAAAATTACAGACAATTAGTGTAGAAAGGACCCGTAAAAATTAGTGGGTTAAGGTAATTCAATCAACATTTTTAAGTCAATTTTTAATTGGACAGAAGTGTTGGTTTTTCAGCTCTACACACCTGACATTTATTTTGAGACAAAAGGAAAACTGAGGAAAGGACTAAAGAGAAAATATTCTTGCTTGAGCAAATTCCTGCCAGGCAAAAGGCTGCATCATGGGATGTTGTATGTATACTTTTATACCTAGACCATCAATCAGTAATACAGGGGCTCAAATAATCATAATTGAGTTTAACTATATTGTAGACTTGTTCTATTTAAATCCATAGAAACAAAAGACACGGATGTCTATGACTCTGCATTGCCCCTCTCAGTAACACATGGAGTCCACAAAGTCTGTCATTCCAGAAAGACTGTGCTGCTTCTGATCCTTGCTCACACAGGAGAAAAAAAGGGAAGAAAAAGAAAGCCCCTGTTTTAATGCTGACAATATATTAAATGAAGAAATTAAATGAAAAAATTCTGGGAGGGTATACATAATGATAAGAAAGTAAAATAGCAGTGGTTACATTTTCTATGGTAGACATAATTGATATGTTTGTTGTCTGTGATTCACACATTATTTTAAGTTTCTGAGGGGGATTTTTATTGCAAAATATTCTGCATTTTAAATACTATTTAATTATGGTTTGTTTCCTTAGGGATTATATCACCATGTGACTTTAATTTGGTATATACCCTAAGGGGCAGCATATTTTCAATTATGAAATATTTCCTCCAGAAACAATAATGGTTCAATGATTTATTGCAGGATCCTATTATAAGGTGCCTCATACAAGTGAAATCTGAAATGCAATTGGCTTAACAATATAGTATAGGCAGGACTAAAATGCATGTGAACTGAGCGTATGGGCCTTTTTCACAAAAATCATATTTATATACTTTCATCCTTTGCATAATACTTCAATTATTATATCTTGAAAAAAGAACTTGGAAAGCTGAGAGCTATGAAACATTTACATTATTATCTCTTCAAAAAGTTCATTTTTGGACAAGTATCATTTGGATAGGGATTAACTTAATCAGAGATTTTGAATCTTCTTTACTTTAATTTTTAATCTCTTTTTAAAAATATGTCTGAATCTTAAAAAGGCCTAAACCTGTAGTCACAAAGCACTGCTTCAAAAAAGGGGAAAAAAAAGAAAAAAGAAAAAAGAAAGTTTTTAAAGCAGCCACCAGCTGTAAGAGAGATAGTGCAAGCAGCAGATTTGTGACAGAGTGGAGCATGAAACCCATCAGCTGATGAGTGAAAATCCCTGGTTTCTAATTAATCGAGGTACACAGGCCAAGGGATGAAGAGGATCAGGGAAATGAAATCAGGAAAAAGATACCATCAGTCATTTCTGCGGCCCATTGTCATACTTCAGAATCTGCTGTAATGAATCACTCAGGCATTCCACAGATACATTCAAATGGTGAAGAAAATTCATTGTCCGGTGAAGAGTGTTTGATAAAAATCTTTCTTTTCCCCCCTCTTTGTCAGAAGCCTATGATCAGAAAAGGAAATCCAGACAGCACAACAGGTGTGCTTTTGCAAGCCTGGTGAAATCTGCAAATGAACAGAGGCACTAAAGAATTTTTTTGTACTAAAATTTCACCAAAATGAAAAAAGTCACTTGTAAGAGCAGGCAGTGGTAAAATGCACTGAAAACAACTGAAGATAAAGGGGATAAAAGGTGTAAATGCTCTCCTGGTCTAGAATTTCCTGTCCCAATAAAATCTTCTTATATGGAAAGGGTGAACAACTACTTTTTTAGAATATTTTTGCCGAGTTTAGAATTTCCAGATATTGACGTCTGTCTTGAAGATCTACTAACCCAAAATTTAGCCCGAATTTAAGGCAGCACTAAACTGTCATTCTAAAGCTTGGAGAGGGGCAGGAACAACTACCTTTTTTGAAATTTTGTTCATGCAGTTACTTGGTCTCCTTCAAACACAAAACAAATACATTTAAAGGCAGAAGGATTTAATTTTTTTCCTCTCTTACAGGCCTGTACAAGCACACACTCATGCAAATACTGTGAAAAAAGAGATGCCTACATTTTGGGTATCTGTTAGTTTCTCTCCTGTCAGACTTGTGCAAATTTTAGAATTTATGAAAAGATTAGACAGAAAGTCTTCACAAATTGAAATCTCCTTTATTTAAAATGGGGGACAATATATTTGTCTTTTTTTTTCCTTTTTGTTTTACACATGGCTCAACTTTTTGACCCTGAGCGGTTCTTATTCCAATGTATTTCTTAAAGTGGTGTCCCCCATTAGGTGACACCAGAATATAATTGTTTTTAAATAATCAGGTGCTATACTAAGATGTATAAGGATGGCTGATCCATTTTAGATTTAATTACCATAATATAGGGGTATGCTGTCTATAGTATAAATCACTGAGACACTTTATAGTTGATAATATTAAAATGGCAATAATGAGAATTCTGCTTCATGATGAAAATAATTTTAATCATGGGTAGATTACAAATCCATTTACTGTTACAGTTACTGAGAATTCTATTATCTGCCTCCTATTGTGAAAGATGTTGAAACTTGTTTTCAGGAAATGTAAAAGATTATAGAAGTATGCACTCTATGCAGTTTGTATGCACTCTATGCAATTCGTATCACAGCAGAGCAGCAAAAACCTGCTTAATACTGGAACTGCTAAAGATGAAACTTACCAAGTGAACTTGTAGCTGCTTCCCTGCATGAACATACGACTGGCTATGCAGGTCTATTTATAGGCTCAAGGACAATGTGGGTAGCTGGTTTAGATTCTCACCATGATTTCTTCTACTCACAAACAGTACTTAGCCAGGTGACCAGCTGTTGCCTCTGCAATGAAGTTGTTACTAATTACTAGCTTTAATCTAATGTATAGACATAGGTAATCTAGAGAGTTCTTAGTTTTTCTGGTGGCTGTACCTCTGATGTTTTCCTGTCACTATGGACCTATCCTCTCTTCTTTTCTTTCCCTTCTTTTTTCTCTTTTTTTTATAATTCCATTCAACACTAAGCAGCTACTGCTACAGTAGGGCTGCCATCAGGCTCGGATTGCCTGTGTCTTCTCTATAAATACACTAAGGCTGGTACCATAGATTCATAGAATGGTTTGGGTTGGAAGGGACCTTAATGATCATCATGGTTCCAATCTCCCTGCCATGGGCAGGGACACCTGCCAGTAGAACAGGATACTTAAAGCTCCATCAAGCCTGGTCTTGAACACTTCCAGGGATGGGACATCCGCAACTTCTCTGGGTAACCAGTGCCTCACCAACCTCACAGTAAAGAGCTTTTTCCTAATATCTAATCTAAATCTACCCTCCCAGTTTAAAACAATTACCCCTTGTCCTATCACTACACGCCCTTGTAAACAGTACCTGTCCTGCTTTCTTGGAGGCCCCCTTTAGGTACTGGAAAGCTGATCTAACATCTCTCTAGAGCCTTCTCTTCTTCAGGCTGAAAAGCCCCAACTTTCTCAGCCTATCTTCATAGAAGCGGTGCTCCAGCCCTCAGATCATCTTCATGGCTCTCCTCTGAACTTGCTCCAGCAAGTTCATGTCTTTCTTCTGTTAGGAGCCCCATAGCTGTACACAGTATTCCAAGTGGGGTTTCACTGGTGCAGAGTAGAGGGGGAGAATCCCCTCCCTCAGCCTTCTGGCCACACTTCTCTTGATGCAGCCCAGGATGCAGTTGACTTTCTGGGCTGCAAGTACACACTGACAGGTCATATTGAGCTTCTCATAAACCAATATCCTCAAGTCCTTCTTGTAAGAGTGTCTCTCCACTTGGACATCAAGCTGTTGACTGCAACTCTTTGAGCACAACTGTCCAGTCAATTCCCTATCCATGATTGGTCCATCCATGTCTCACCAGTTTAGAGACAAGGGTGTTGTGTGGGACAGTGGCAAATGCTTTTTGTAAATCCAGGTAGATTACATCAGTCACTCTTGCCTCATCCACTAATGCTGTAACCCTCTCATAGAAGGCCATCACATTTGCCAGGCACAATTTTCCTTTAGTGAAGCCATGTTGGTTGTTATCAATCACCTCCTGGTTTTCCATGTGCCTTAGCAGTTTGCAGGAGTATCTGCTCTGTGATCTTTCAGGACACTGAGGTGGGAATGACTAGCCTGTCATTCCCCAGATCTTTCTTTTTTTCCTTTTAGAAAATGAGGGTTACATTTCCCCCTTTCCTGTCAGTGTGCGGCTTAACTGCTTTCTCTGCCAGTTCCCTCAGGACCCACAGATCCATCTCATCAAGTCCTATGGCCTTGTCCACCTTCAGGTTCCTTAGATGTTCTTGAACCTAATCTTCTCCTTCATGAGGCGGTTCTTCATTCTCCCAGTCCCAGCTTTTTCCTTCTGTTACTCAGGTAGTGCGACTGGAGCACTTTCCCATGAAGCTTGAGTTAAGTATGGGGATAGTGAAATGAATCACAGAGTCAATGCACTCCAAAAGTACTGTTGTGGCTTGAAGGGTTGAAGATCTCAGGTCATTTCCTATTTACAAAATGGCCAGGTGGTAACACTGAACTCTAAATGCCCCTAGCTGGCATCTGTACTGGGAGAAGTGGCTGGGATGCAGAACAATTGGACAAGGGGATTTCTCAGGATAGAAGTGATTTTTCCTGGAGTGCACATGCTGCTGCTGCACCCCTGCAGTGCTGGAAGAGCTGTGATATCTAAGAGCTGTTCTGTTCCAATTTCATTTAAAACAAACAAAGAAACCACACTGAAGTCATTTTAATGCAGGATTTTGGACAGGGTCTTGTACTGCTGAAACAAATAGCATAAGCTTCACCCTGTTGAACCTCTTTCTGAAACCGTGTGTGACTATGTGTGCACATATACATTAGCACTGCTTTGATTATATAATGTAATGAGCTCAGTGGATTTATTCTGGATTTACACTATGGAGCCTCAGAGCAGCATTTGGAACAGTGTCTTGTCTTTAAGATGCCAGTTTTGTAAATGCGTTTCTTTTCTTAAGGATACTGATGAAAATTTATTACTGATTTTTCATGCATAACTTTGCAATGGAATCAGATTTTTCTGTTCCAGCTTCATCACTGTTTCTGAATTGGGATTAAAAATTTTTACAAACTTAGTAGAGAATCAGTTATCATCAAAGTCCCCAGGAGCTCATTTACTGGTGTGCAAACTGCGCCCCACACTGGTCCCCTGCTTTGGAGGAACTCAATGAATAAATTAAATTTCCAGAGACAGCCAGCTTTATAATCCTGGCCTACTGCTCTCCCTTCCTACTTGCATAATTTTTTTATCATTCTGGGCTTCATTCTCTCTGTTCGGCCTCCGTTGCTGACCAATGAGTCTGGGGGGAGGGACACCGGGCTCAGGAAGTCTGGGAGCATGACTAACAGGGAGCAATGGGCAAAACAGTAGATGGTTACAAAAGCAGTAAAACACATCTGTAAAATCAGCTGTCTATGGAGAAAAATTGCAAAATATACTGTCTGCACCTTAATTTGCATGAGATATACCGTTAGTAAAATGAACAATAACAAATATAGAATCAATCTGGGCTTTTTTTACAAGATACAGATTTCTTCTTTTTTATTATATCAGTCTCCTCAAACGTATTGCTACTGAACCTTGTTAAACAACTATAATTTCATCTGAACAATAAATCTGTTGCTTTATTTTTAACCTTGTGTTTAAAAAAGCATGAGACGGAAGAAAAAAACTTTACAGGTAGCATGATCTTCTTTGAGAAAAAGTGAAATAGCAACGGCAACAAAAAAATCCTCTTAATCAGTCTATTTTTTAACTCAGAAAGACTATTTGGAAAGGTTTTTATCAAAGTGATTTTCTGCAGATAGCTCATAGGTGATCAGGATAAAGCCCCACAGCTTCAGCACTTCAAATATTTATCATATATATGTTTGCTTGAATCTTGATAAGGGTGAGATTTGGGACTTATGGACACTGAGATAGGATGTCACCTGAGACATTCATCTGATTCTGAATGCAGAGAGAAAGAAAGTGCCTAGGAGAGGCCAGAAAAGAGGGAGGGAGAGAGTAAGGGATACTAGGAATGGACAGCCCTTGTTCCCAGCTCTAATATCCCGCTGCAATTATTTTGTGGACATCCACTCCTTGCCTGCACAGGAGATAGGGCTATAAGTGTATGTTATTTTTTAATTACAAGGGGGTAGAAAAAATCCTGATGATGGGCTGGAAGGTGCCATTGCATTGTTATTTTTTTCTCTCCCTTCGTTTGCTGATTATGTGAGCTGGGCTCCTTTGCTAGCCGATGATAAGCAGAATTTCCATGTTCTCTGCATAATTAATCCATCTCTGCCTCTCTTCATGCCAACTCGCCCGTTATCGCCGGCACATGCCTGAATTGCAAAAGAATCCGCTCTTCAATTGGAACTTATTGATATTCTAAGAAAAAAAAGAGAGGGGGAAAAAACTGAAAATCCTTAAGTTTAAGCCGCAGATTTTTAAATGGATTAATTTCGCTGCAATCGCAGCCATCTAAGGCGGGAAGGCAGGCAGAGCAAATTGAAAGCATCTCCATGTTTGCAGAATTGGGTCCAGAATGCTGAAATATACTGGCACAGTTCTCTTTTAAAGTCAGAAAATTACCATTCATTTACATCACATGAAATACTTTTTTATGCTAGAAATATTCAAGAGACGTTCCTTAAATGCCTGCTAATGCTAGATAACATTTCTAACTTTCAACATTTTGCTAGACTTTGATATGACATGATAGGAATGCCTGCCAGTGTGGAATATTATATGTACCCCTAATCTCTTTTTATCACATATTTAGATTATATCATCCTCTTTCTAAACCATCCTGAAGTAGTCTTTAAACAATGTACTCTGTGTCATAGGTTCCTATTTAGTAAAGCTGTATGAGCCAAACTTGGTCGGGCACATTTAGACTTTGTCCAGTACGAAGGGTTTTTTAAAGTGACAACACACAATCCTAAAAATGCAGTTCATCTTTTTCTACCTTTCACAAAGTTAAGTTGCATATCTTAGGGTCCTTCTACATTTAGAGATTCTGTTTTCACTCATTTATAACATGTGACTTGTTTTGTTATTTCGATGCAGCTCTTGAGGATTATGCTTATATTTTAAAAGGGCTCATCTGAACTCCATACCAGACGGGCACTGCATGTGGAATAACAAGAGCTAGTGGGAAGCTAGGACTTTTCCTCTTCTCTCTCTCTTTTTTTTTCTCAAATATTACCAAAATCCAAATATTTTTCTCCTTTTATTTCTCTAACACTAAATTCACATCCCTCATTTCCTTGACCCTAGAAAGGAGCAGCATTCGGCAACACTGAGAGATTTCTTTAATGCCTCAGCTAAGCCACAATGTATCTGGCATTCCATGCCCATACGCTAGAAATCAGCAATTTATGCTGCTGTAGAAGGAAATGTTGACACTCACAGTTAACAGAGGGGGAAAAGTTGCTATACTGACTGCAAACGGAGATTTAGCTGTTAAGAAATCTTTGTTATTATTAGACAGACGTATTTCATTTGAAATATACATGTGAAAAAAAAAAATAGAGGAACTCACAGGCACACACCAGAGAGGAAAAAAAAAAAAGAGACATACAGCAAAACAATGATGTTTGTGGCAACATCTGTTTCAGATAGAAAACCTTGAGCTTAATGCATGGTTGGGCCATCTTGCCCCATAAAATTTGCACTTGTAATGAATTTTATGTCACTAGTAAGTAAAGAAAATGCCACTGTTCTAGCTTGGATTTTCAGACAATAAAAAGCACCATACAAGAGTGACTAGTGATCACATTAGGATATGTTTTTATATAGCAGAAAGAGAACAAAGAAGGTTTTCTGGTTGCTTCATAATGATTGACTTAATAACAGTCTTAAAGCACCAGTGAACTTGAGGATATTTCTGGCATATTACAATTCTAACATTACAGTTTTGGGAAAATCAAAATATTTGAAAATGCTTGATAGAGAAAGGTAGTTATGTTTACATTCAACTCTATAAGCTGCTAAGGGAAATAATTAAAACCACATTTAAAATAATCAAAATTTTTAAACATCTCTGAAATCATATACTTAGCACATGAATAAAATCTCTAAAGAACAAAACTTCTGTGTTCTTTCTGCATATATCTGTAGCATCAATAAGTAAATAACACATTAATAGCCAGTATTCAAAATTTCTGGAGATATGCATTTCCAGTTGTGTATTATTTTGTTAAAAATAACAGTTTCTAACCTAATTTGGGAGGACCGAAATAGTACAAGATTACATATGTGTACTGCATAATATCACTGAACCTCCTAATTTCTTACAGTGAAATCCTGGCTCTTTTCAAGGCAATTACAAAATCCATATTTCCTTTAGTTACACCTGCATTTCAGCAAAATTTTAGTAGGAAAATCATGTTTAATTAAGCTTGTACAACAGTCAGTGTTGATCATTTATATCAGAAAGTTTCTTCTAAGAATTTGTACTGCAAACTTACAGCACTGACATCTTTAAACCACACACAAAAAAATTTCAAACATGCTAAACTTATTTTAGCTAGAAGTAAAATTCTATTAATTAAAAACATGTCTTTTATATTTTTTATATGTATTTATATTCCAACTTTTTATTATCATCCTATTGTACATAATAGTATTCTTTAATAATTATTTAACTACAAATTTCCATACTGATTTAGGAACCCAATTTTCTATACTAATACTTTGAAGGATTTTGTGGATTATTTTTTTGCACCTGAAAAGAATGGCAACAGCACCAGCACTGAGGAAAAAGGGGATTTTTAGCACACAGAAATCTTCCAGTTATTCAGCATATTTCAGCATCTGTTTCGGATGATAAATATAAATTTCTCAAGCTCCTTGTCATCAATCTCTGTATTGATTTGTCCTTTTAGAGTATCAACATGTAGCCAAATAAAAAAAGAGATCAGTGCTCAAAAGAAATGTACCCCCATTTAGAGGCCTAGATTCAGTAAAAATCAAATGACTGCAATTTATCCATGCATGGCACTGCCTAGCATTAATCTACCCTCAATTTTATAACTGGAAAGCAACTGTAAATGAATTACCAATTGATTTGTAAATTTTACTTAGAGAAATTTCCTTGCTCCTTCTTAAAATATCACTTTGTTTAATTTAGGGTTTCTGGGTTTGTTCAGTATATCAATTCTATTTAATGTGTGGTTGTCTTTAGACAGTTTTGCAGTGACACCTGTACCAAGGAAGCTGGGAACCCTTTTCAGTTCCCAGATGCTTGCCCACTGCATATTGAGCTACCTGGCAGGAAGCACAGCATAAGCAACAGATTTCAACACATATCAGCTACGGTCAAGAGATGAATCAGAATCCTATGGAATGCCATAGATGCAGAGGGATTTGACAGGCTGCATTCAGAATATAAAGGTTTTATTGTTTGTTCTGGCATGCATGCACCATCTAGAATGTAAAGACTGACTGATATTTAGAATCACTGGAAAGCTGTTGTGCCTACCCACTGACACCTTTCTGAAGACGTGAAAGAAAACCCAAAGTCCTCATTACGATGGAAGTGTGGCAATGAGTGTGGTTATGTTATTAGGTACCCATTGTGTTAACCTTAGCAAGCACAGTTAAGAAACCAGTTGTGATATGCAGCCCACAAAGAAAGGCCCTTAGCAACCAAGGAGACAAAATACTGTAGGCAAGCATAGAGTATTTGCTTTGTCCATAAAAATCCTTTCATAGGTCCCATTAAGAGAGCTTGGCATCTTGTTATTATAATAATAATTTAAAGACTAACACAAAATCATAACTCAGTCAGCACAACTAACCAAGAAACTGCCCTCCCATAAGAATAAGTGGGTTGATGCAATGGGAATCTCTCTTCGGAAAGGAGCCTTGATGAAGGTCCTCAAATGATCTCTGGCTTAAGAGATGATCAGTGAAATTATCCACACATGAAACCTCCTGCTGTAGATATGTAGCACTAAGACCATAATAGGGACTTATGAGGGAACAAACAGATTCAGAGAAGTCCAGTTGGATAGATGTCACACTTCATTTTATTAAGAATAGATCTGCATTTTCATTTGATATCCTGCTCAAAAATGTATCCTTGACTCCAACTCTAACCTCCAGGATGAGCTATTAGCAGCAGTATAAAATAAATAACTTGCCAGATATTATCACACATTCTTGTGTCTAAGATAAGTGTTTAGGTTTAAGATAAGTGTTTAGGTTTAAGAAAATACAAAATTTTCCCTCTCTACTGCAGTATGGTCAACAAGGTATCCATGGAATTCTCAGTGATAGATCCAGGGAGCTTTCTCCCCTTCCTTACTCTTTCTCATTTGTTTTCCTCGGGACCTGGGAGCAAAACTAAAGCGTGTGTAATTCGGAGCTCAGTTCAATGAAACCAAAGTGAATAGACCATACACAACTTTCAATGAATGTCAGACTGTCTCTTAAAAAGCACGAAGTTATAGGTAAAACACGGAATGTATTTGCAGGGTACAATCAATTTTTTTTGCCACAAATCCTGGCACAGAGCTACAAAATGGTTATCGATATTAGAAAAAATTATAAGATGGAGTTTTCAAGAAGAGAATTATGGTTTAGACACAAAATGTGTATTTTTAACATTGTAAAAAAAAAAAAAAAAGCCAGAAAAGTAGAGGAAATCAAAACCTTTCCCAGCAAAATATATTAACAAAGGAATATGTCCATGAAAAGCCTGTAAATACAATCAACCTGAAGCTAAAGTTGCCAACAGAGAAAAAAATAGAGCATTTCCTGGAACCAGCATTGCCACTGTGAGCTTTATGGACTCACCTTGATTGTTTGTTATTTGCTGAGATCTGATTGGAATCAGAATCAGATTCAGCTGTCCTCTCTGGCCCTGGGGCAGTTTGACTCAGGAACAGGAGTGGAGTAAGCCCAATTTAGAAAGAACGCTTTGTAACATTCGCTGGTCAGTGATACACAAATGAAGTGGCACAAAACCCCCACTGCATTCACATAGGCTCCCCAAAACAATACTTGATGATAGGACTTGAAAATGGAAGGTGGCCTTTGGCAAATAAAAAGGGGGCAACCATTCCAAAACTAGAAGGGCAAATGGATGCAGGCACTAAAATAGCAACTGCAGAAATGACGGATGAGGGTTTCCAGCCTACTGCAAAAGAAGACAGTCCTTCATGGAGTAAGTGGGTTTAGTGCTCAAGTGAATGACAAGAACAGGCCATCAAATATTTCCCCCTTGGTGCCACATCCGCACAACTGTTCTGTTGCGTGATTACAGATACACCTCAACAATGAAGCACAAATCCCTAGAGGAAAAACTTTCTGCTGCAGATCTGTTCCAAGGCAGATTGCAGCCTGGTAATAGAAAAGGCAGAGCCGTAGAGTTGCCAGGATTTGACAAATCACAGTAAGTCTCTTTGCCTCAGTGAGATAGAGCAAGGAGAGCTCAACTGTCTGAATCTGTGGCATCTAATGAACAGGAACAAAATTACCTCAAACTGTTAACAAAGAAAAAATTATTTTTTCTGAAACTGAATTTACTATGGGCTATTGAAGCTCATAACAAAAGTAAAGCTAAAACCTAGACAGAACTGAGCATATTTTTTATTTTTCCATTTGAAACCTGGGATTATTTCCTCCAGGCATTTGGAAGGACAATGCTAGCAGAACCCTGTTTGCCAGTAAAGCTCAGTTTTGGAAACCACCATCAGTCAGCATGAAAATGGGTCCAGTGGTATGGAAATGAGCTCATTACTATTATTTTTCCTGCTGGCACATGCACAACTTGTGCTTTTAGAATTTTGAAAAGCGGGACATGAATTGCAAAGAAATAAATGAGTTAACAATATTAAACAGTCAGTTGCTAATTACTGAGCAATCCAAACCTGCGTCTGGAATGACATGCTCAGACATCCAGCTGGACATCAGGCCATATACTATCCTAGATCCTCACGCACAGCTCCCACTACTGTCAAACACTGCAGTATTGTGTAAAAAGTTCAGTGCACAGATTAAAATATGGTCAGAGATGTATATTTGTAGATATATTAAGAAGAATAGTAAATATCTGCAATTTACCAGTAAAACAAAAGGATGAGAGCTGTAGACAGCAAGGTAGGAAATCACTCTGAATCACTGCTCCTGTTTCACTCTCATTGCTTTGTTTGGAGCAGAAGTGTCCAATAACTCCAATGCTGTTTTTTCTCCATAAGGAGGCTACTTACATAGATTTAGAATGTTACTTCATCTTAGTACCACATTTCAGCTGCCATAGATCACATTTGTAATTGTTCAGTGTAAGAAATGAAGTTTATTATCTACTTATTGATCCCAAGGTATAATACTTGTCAGAAAGAAACATAAAGAAAATTCTAATATAATGTAGTAAGTTTTAATGGTGTAATTCCAAGGATAATAATATTGTTAAAAATATTATTCCCCTAAGTATGAAAAGTCATTTACGTTTTGCTCTAGGTTTCCTCTTGGTCCTAGCTAAAATATTAAATTTTAATTTATTTGAATTGTGTTTCTTATCATGCATTTTCCAGATAAAGACCACCTACATTAAAACGTGTACATATGCTTAACTAAACCAGATATTCTATGGTAACTTCTTGTAACAATGAAGATTTCATTAAGTATATTCTTCAGTAGGATGATTTCCTACATTTATGTCATATTATATTGCATATATAAAAAATAACCAGTCATAAATAAATTTCAAAATAATTCAGAGAATTATACTTCTTTTAAAAGTATAGGTGTCTAATTTTCATTTGCACAAACGTATTTGCTTACATGTGTTGGTCTTACAAATTATTTCACCCTCGGTCAGTGATTTGGTGTTGACCAAACAGATTCAGTGTTGTACATTTTCTGGTGATAACAGTCATGCAATCAGTTGCAATAAGGCAGAGGAATCTCCAAGTTTAGAACAATTCCCAAGAAATGAGCCAATACCCTGCACTCCTTTTGGATACTTAGTTGTAATTCTGATGGGCTTAAAACTGTGGCCAGGGAAAGCACATATTTTGTGAGTTTTTCATTAGGAAAGACTGAAGGGGCAGGACCCAAAAATACCCAGCAACTTACATCAAGACTTGTTTTTATGATTCTTTCAAGCATCTTTAATTCTTACGCGTGCAAGCAATACACAAGCGTGGTCATGTAACTAGATTTAAATGAAAGACATTTAAACAACTAAGAATTAAAGAAACTAGAATCATAGAATCATTTAGGTTGGGAAAGACCTAAATGATCTTCAAGCCCAACAATTAATCCAGCACTGCCTAATCCACCGGTAAACCACATCCTTAAGTGCCACATCTACATCTCTTTTAAATAACTTCAGGAATGGTGACTTCGCACTTTCTTGGGCAGCCTGTTCCGAGGTTTGGCATCTCTTTCTGTGAATAAATTTCTCCCAATATCCAAATTACCCTGGTGCAATTTGAGGCAATTTCCTCTCATCCTATCACATGTTACTTGGGAGAAGAGATCCACTCTTACATCACCACATCCTCCTTTCATGGAGTTGTAGAGAATGATAAGGAATCTCCTCATCTTCCTCTTCTCCAGGCAAAACACCCCCACTGCCTCAGCCACTCCTCACAGGACTTGTGCTCCAGACCCTTCCCCAGCTTTGATGCCCTTCTCTGGACACGCTCCAGCATCTCAATATTCTTCTTGTAGTGAGGGGCCCAAAAGGGCCCAAAATTGAGCACAGGATTCAAGCTGCGGCCTCTCCAGGGCCGAGTACAGGGGGATGATCCTTGCCCTAGGCCTGCTGGGCACACTATTTCTAGTACAAGCCAGGATACCATTGGCCCAGTCAAAGCAGAAGCTCATAAAGGAGAAAATATCATATTAGAAATATTTGGTTTATACATTTTAAATTCCTGCACAGAAAATAAATATTCTTTCATATACAGATACATTAAGGACCTGGTAGCATCATTTAAGGATAAATCCTCTATGAGTTGGACTAATATTTTTTATGCAGCTAGTCAACACTGTATCTGTGAAATGTGAATTAAAAATAAAGATTATTATACTAGCTTAAAGCTGGATATTTACACATTTGCTTGCCATATTCATTAAACATTTTCAAGCACAAAACAGTAAAGAAAAATCCCATGGAAAGCTGAAATCCTAAGCAACTCATTTTCCACTTTAGGAGGAGTCTCAGTGATCATTGTGAGCTTTATTATTGCTTTATTTGTGGGAATTACTAGCTCTTAAATTGTTCTGTTGCAAATCTGAAACATGCAATAATTTGCATTACAGTAATGTCTAATAGAGAACTGAGAATTGTGAGATAGTTTACAAGTGGTGCTACTATTACACTTTTTGTGACATCTTTCCATTAAAAAGTTAACAAACTAGATTAATTGCTTTGTGACAAGGTTTCTTTTTAAAACCCGTGGTTTCCATGCGGCAAAACATAAATGCTGTATACCGTACCAGTATTAGTCTGTTTTAAAATACTGCTTTTCTCCCCCAAAAGTTTATGCTGTACATATATAGTCTGCATTCTATTGAACTAATTCATGCTATAATAACCTAAAAAACCGGGGAACTTTAAAGAACTCACACAAAAGTATGTGGGGTTTTTGTGGGAACAAAACCAGAGATTCTTCAAACTCCATACAGTCGTAATAAATTCGTAGGTTTTAAAATGTAATGTATAGCAGATATTATTAATTTGATAGGGAAAATAATTCCGCATTTTTAAACTGAACATGTGTTTACTTACAAATTACATGATAATTACATCATTTTTTCCTCCCTGTTAGTTATGCATACCGATAGAGAAACCTGGGGACAAATCTGCCAAAACACATGAAAATGTAAATTATGTCTGGCATTAATTGATTTACTTGAAAGTTATTATAAAAGTTTCAGTAGCTAAAAGGTATTGATTTTTAAAACAAATGTGTACTTTAAAGGTGACAGCATGTAGTAGAGCATAAGTGTAAATTCAAATTATCTATTGCTTTACTATTAATCATCAAGTGCAGTTATTAATTGTGGTATTCAATGGTTTTATAGCCATTTTCATGTGTCTTCAAATAATCTATTAATAGCTGACAATAAAACTGAAGGTAGATACTACATATAGTGTAGTTCTGAAATATACATTTTTGAATGAATATGTTCATAATCCATTGAATATAGGATATTATTTATTTTTGCAGTAGATGTAGTTAGGATTTTTCTCAGAGAAAAAAAGACTGTTTTAAGAAACACAGATTCTGAAGTCTGTAGTATGATGTACTAGATAGTCGCTGTTGCTTAGGACTGAGGCAACTTGACTCAGAAGGCAAAAGTATTCTTTTATTTGATATGAACCTTTTGATTCCATTTTCTGCTCTATTCAAAAGTCATGTTGAATATCTAGATCTTTTGCTTCAAAATTCCACCCTGAACTGCAGGTGAATGAAATGAAATCCAGTCTGTTGACTGTACAAGAGAAAGGTATGTGGACAAAAGGTTACAGGCAGCTGATAAAAATCCACTTCTCAGTGGAATATGTGCAGAACCAGTAAAAAAAGCTCACTTTATAGTAGTTATGATTACTAATTCCCACATGTGGGTAAGTGAAGCATATCTCATGCACCTTGTTTGTCTTGCATATCCTTGCCAGCTTGCTATGCATATTTAGGTTCAGGAGCTTCTCCAGTCTGGAGGAGAGGCTCCAAGCACCTGAACCTGCATTTGCAGCGGATGGACTGGGAGTGTGTCTGTTTGGGATGTGCCCTGGAATAATTTTGCTACTGTTACTCACTTGGTGAGTAGTTTGGGAACAGAGTGCATATGCTAAAGGAGTTGCCTGCATCAGGAGGAGAAGATCTGCATCCTGCAGTTTGGAGACTTGTCAAATGGAACCCCACCCCAGGACAATTGGTTTTTCTTGGCAGGTGCTCATACTACGCGTAAACTTTTTGGTGACACTGCAAAGTGCCCTAAAATTTAAGAGCCACCAAGGAAAGGTGGTACCACTTTTGGTGGTTGTATATAAGCATATTTCTAAGGTCTTATTTAAAAATTAGTTTATAATTAGTTTATTATATATACCAAAATATATGCTTTGATTTCAATGAGTGTTATAAAATAAGGTCCCATTTAAGCAAACCCTGAGCCAAAAATGATGCAGAGGGCAAAATGTTTACCTTCATATAGTGAAGAGAGAAGAATTTATTCCTAATTGTACTTACAATCCCCTCTGTAAGAGGTATCAGAACACCCTCAAAGATATTTATTTTGCTGATGTGCATTTTCTAATGAGCCTGTTTGTGATCATCAGCACTTAGATAAAGTCTTTTGAAGTAAATGAGTTTTTTTAAAATACTCTACTGTATTTCATAAATTATGGATTTTATAAAAATACACGATTTTTCACACTATGTATCTTGAGAAGCTTTAAAATATTGCATAATTTGCATCTTGGATAATTAAACTTTCATTAATAAATATATAAATCATAAATCATTTATTCATACAGTGTAATGTAGCAGTTTATTACATACTGCTTGACTTTTGTAATCAGGGAATCCCCTGATGAAAAAATAGCACAATATTAATTACCAGCACCATCTGTGCTAAACAATAGGAAAAACAATATTTTAATACAATGACTTCATGCATGTCAGTTATCTTCAACATTAAACCCTGCAGTTTTGTTGATGGGGTTTACCTTCTACTCATTTAAATAACTGATGTTCTTACAAAGGTTAAAACTATGAATAAATGAATTAAAATTAAATATAATGAAAAATACCAATAGATACAGAATGGATCAAGCTCATTCATCAAGTAAGTGACTATACAGGTAGAGATACACCTATATTTACACATGCATTTTCAAATTTCCCTACAAATGTTTCCAACAAAATTATTATTTACATGCTTATTTCTCTCAGAAGACTAGTGTTCAACTTCTAAGAGTTGAAGGAGTTTTGTGATTTTTTTTTGTGGGTTTGTTTGTTTTTTAAATTAACACAATTCTAAATAAATAATCCTTCAAACATAAATATCTACTTGTCAGTATTGTGAACATGAGTTGTTTTGATGCACACAAAAATATTTAAGGTGCATTTAGTATTCTGGATGTATGAATTCAGGTGAGTTTGCTTTCTCTCACTATAATGGCAAAGATGTTACTCTTATACATCTAGATGCTAATTTTGTTTAATGATTTAATGAGCTTAAAAAGTATGGTAGCTGAATCAAAACTACACCTATGAATATATTTCCTTCTTGAAAAATTCTGCCATAGGAGTCAGACAGGGGTATTAGGATGAGGACAGCATTCAAATTCACTGAGTTCGCCATGGGAAAATCTTAAACACACATTCCTTATTTCCAAAGTGCCTCTCCTATACCCATACCTGTATCACCAATGTTCAACATTCTTCTCTCTGCACAATCCTATTATTTATTTACTTCTGACACAATAATTTTCTTCCAGTAAACTGTCATCCAGTTCTAATTATACTTAAGCACATGTCAATTAGCAAAAGTTGTTTTTTCCATATCTATCGTATATTGAGGTTGTCTATTGACTTTCAACTTTCCCCATAACATCTGTTTTAATTTTTCAGTACTTCAAGACTCTATTAGCATTCATGGCCTTCAAAGGTACATGTCAGAATGCTAAGAAACCACAGCGGGCTGTGTCCCAGAACAGTGCTTTTATTTTTGCATGCATATACTTTTGGTGACAATTATTCATGTTTTTTATTAAGAATTTTCACTTGCTGATATACACACTTTCATAAGTATTGTGTATAACATTGTTTGCAGGAATTTACCTGAGAGGAGACAGTAACGAGACTCCCAAAGCTTTAGGAACTGCCCAGAGCATTTATTTACCATAATAAAAATTAACTGCTTATTTACAGCCATCGGCTTACCTACTGAAAGGCATCGTGAATTCTCCCAACTCCTGGGCAATCTGCTTTTCCCAGGCCTCCAGTGGGCTGAACATAATTCTCTAGCAGTGTATATGCACTTGGCTGTGCCAAAGGCAGGCTTCTTCCTGCTCTCTGGATGGTGTCCCATCCATCCTGCAGCCAGCTGATTTTCAGGCTCTCAGATCTTTGAGTCCAACCAACCACCATTAAATCATGTTCCTAAGGGCCACATATCTCCAGGGATGGTGGCTCCACCACCTTCTCGAGCAGCCTGTTCCAATGCTTCTTTCTGTGAAGAAATTCTTCCCAATGTCCAACCTGAACCTGTTGTGGCACAGCTTGAGGCCATTTCCTCTCATACTGTTGCTGGTTGCCTGGGAGAAGAACCTGATCTGTACCTGGCTACAGCCTCCTGCCAGGGAGTAGTAGAGAGTGATAAGGTCACCCCTGAGACTCCTTTTCTCCAGGCTAAACACCCCCAGCTGCCTCAGATGCTCCTCATATGACTTTTTCTCCAGATCCTTCAGCCTTGCAGAACGAGACGATGGCAAACATCTGACATCTGCCTTTTTCTGGGTGATGAGCCAAGGAAACCTTTCAGACAGAGCCAAAATTCTCTTTAATGCTCTGTATTAGAAACAAAGGTGTATAGGAAGGCTTTGCACTTTTGAACTGTGATGTACTGGTACTCAGCAAATAGCAATACTTTATTGTGACACCTCCAGATATTGTCTCAGGGATCCTGTAGCCCCTTGCTGTCAGTGGATTCATGTACAAGCTAAATCCATTCAGGTATTCATCTCTTTACCAGGGTTATCCAGGTCTGCTACGAAAGTTGCAAATCTCATCAGATACTCCCTAGGGACAACTAAGCATTGCAAATTCTGTCTAATTTCTTTTTCCTCCTTATTTTGATGTATGCTTGTGGCCACTCCTCCATTTCCATATCAGTAATTCTTTTCTTGAACCAGCCTGACTATTCTTCCCTCCAAGTGTTTTCTGGGGATCACTGAAAAGATTTATTTCTCCTTTGCAGTCTAACAGTTTTCTCAGTTGTGAACATGACTCCAGGCTGACACCTACTTCCGTACCTGTATAATTCATAGCTTTTCTTATTTCATGTTGCTGTGATTTTCCTTAATTTATTAATTAATGGGAACCTCCTCAGAATGATTGTTCATACTTTTACCTTCTTTTTTTTCTCCGAGAAAATGCCCTTCTCCAGTTTGCCGAAGTTTGTGTTATTCAGCGCTCGCTTTTTGCAATGTCAGTCCAGACTGCAAACTGACCATTATGTAGAATTCACTTATTGCTCTTAGTGACTAGGTAACTTCCTCTTTCTGCTGCCTGTACTTCATTATTTCCTCTTATTCTCTTAGACCTAAGTGCTTCTTCTGGCAACAGTAGTTTCCTCACACATACGGATCATTTCTTTGACTCTTTATATTTTATTTCTTATTATCTCATTCCAATATGTTTTTACAGGCAATTTTACTCTTGCCTATACAACATATTTTTCACTTTTTAGTGGTGATTTCTTCAATATGTCAAGGCATTTCTTCTGAGGTTTTTCAGGTCTCCTCCATTCTCTTTTCAATATATTTCTACTCTCAGATACTTACTTCCCCTTGCTCTTTTCTCTCCGGTTGGTTCTTCCTCCTAGTTGATCAATAATTATTTTCAAAATATTACTTTAATTGTTCATCTTTTTCTAATCTTTAGTGATTTCTCCCCATCATTATCTTCTCCACCTTGCTTGACTAGGCAAATCCAAAATCCTAGGCTCTCCATTCAACACCACTGGAAAAAAATATTTTGTCTCTATTGAGACAACCTTTCAATGGTGTTCCAGGGAATCAATTCTTACAGTTTGCTTTTTAGCTCTTAGTTTAATTTATCCATTGCCTTCTTCATTCTTCCTCACTACTTGTATTCTGTACTTAGAGTGGTTTGAGTTGGAAGGGACCTTAAGTATCATTTGGCTCCAATCCCCCTGCCATGGGCAGGGACACCTTCCACTAGACCAGGTTGCTCAAAGCCCCATCCAACCTGGCCTTGAACACTTCCTGAGATGGAGCAGCCACACCTTCTCTGGGCAACCTGTGCCAGGGCCTCACCACCCTTGCAGTAAAGAGTTCCTTCCATAAAACAAGGAAAAATGAGGACACGATCACAGACGTTTCATATAGTATGGAGCAGATCTCACTTGCCTTGAATATACAAACATTTATGCTGACAATACCTGAGAAGGATTCTGCCTTAGATTTCTGTTATGCTACTATTAGGATAAGGTATTTTAGAAACATGAATGTTCCATTTAATGTTTAATGTCTCTGAAATAGAAAAATAATAGCAAAAAAGTACATACTAAATAGTAAATGGAAGGAGTACAAACTCTGCTCATGCTCTAGTTTATCAACCTGGAACTTGACATTTGGTTACATTTGAAATATGTTAGAAAATATCCAGCTGCTGAAAATACATACTTTTTGAATTATTACTGTACTGCAAAATGCCTACATTTTCATATAACAAGAATTCTACTGACAATCTTCCAGTATAGGATTCAGGTATTTAATTTGCATTAGAAATTAAAAAATGCTGTAAATACACTATTGAAAGATAGAAATGTTTACTTCAACAGATGAACCTTCAATGGTTCAGCTGAAAGCAAGTTCGAACTTTCTGTCAGTAAAGATTTGTAGCTGGCACCTGGCTTTGCAGTTGGGTGAGAGAGGCAAACCATTATGAGCCCTATTCAGAACTGCTGGTTAGTGACACTAAGTGTGTAAGGGGCAGGGGAGAAGCAGTGCTGCAATGGGCTTCAAATAATTTTTAGTCCCTGGAGTACTTTGAATGTCACTGAGACTCATCTGAGCACTCCTGAAGAGTGAGTAAGCCATGTAAAAGCCAGATCCAGCATTCAGAGGCTGCCTCAGGGATACAGGCGGTACAGCTCCAAATGTGAAACACAACCTCCTGATATCCTTGCTTTTATGGCTACTTATGGTGGTGAAAATCATTAAATAGAGTACATTGAGAACTGAGGGGGTATATGCATACATACCCAAAATATATATAGTGCTTATGTAGAGATAGATTATATGTGCAGGATTCATATTTAAGATTGTGATGGAAAGGCTCAAATTAATCTTGTTCTCCAATCATGTAGTGTATAACCATACATAAAGAAAAAACTATCTTATTTAAATTCTATAGCTGATATTAAAAATTAGATTTTATTGATTAATTTGCTATCCCATTTATTGATCCGTTTACCTTGTAGTGATTCTTCAAAGACTTCTGACAGGACATTTGTATTAGAATCTCCTCAATGTATTTAAAAGAGCTTCCCAACAATGAGGGAGTATTTTTAACCCTACTTTCTCCAAATAGGAATACTTTTCTGAAGAATGGATATGATGTTCAGACATTAGGCATCTGACTTGCTACCTGTAGAAAATGCACAAGAATCATGAACTAGAGGTCATTGTTTTATAAGTTGGGCTCCAGTTATGTAAATAATGTGGTTAAGAATGCAGACTTTTTAAAAAGACTTATGTGACATCTAAGCACATGTTTTTAGCTAATAGTCTGTACAGCTGACAGTTACAGGTAAAGTATTTATATGTCTGGGGGTTGGTAAATAAATCACTTCTAATGAGGCTTTCTAAATAACTCCTCTCTATTTTTTCCTTAGAAAACACAAACATTAGATATGGGACAATACTGCATTTAGCTACCAAGCAAAGCTTAATAGTCTTTTACTAGCTCATTTCTTCTAAAAAGGTAAATATAATTTAAATGCACCAAATTTTTTCATCATTCAGAGTTCAGAAAATTGTCCACATATTCACTAATATGACAGGATGAACTTTTCTGTTCATAGAATAACAGAGTCATTTAGGTTGGAAAAGACTTCCAAGATCATTGACTTCAAACTTTGAATACCACACTGTCAACTAGACCATGGCCATGTTCAGTTTCTTGAACACCTCCAGGGATAGTGACTCCACTACCTCCCGGGGCAGTTCACGCCAAAGTTTAACAACTTTTTCTGTGAGGAAATTCCCCCTGATGTCCATCCTGAATCTCCCCCTGTGCACTTTGAGGCCATTTCCTCTCTTACTGTTGCTAGTTCCTCAGGAGAACAGCCTGACCCTCACCTGGCTACAGCCTCATTTCAAGGAGTTATAGAGAGTGATAAGGTCACTTCTGTGACTCCTTTTCTCCAGGCTAAACACCCCCAGCTCCCTCAGCTGCTCCTCCCAGGACTTGTGCTCCAGATCCTTCACCAGCTCCACTGCCCTTCTCTGGACACGCTCCCATCCCTCAATGTCCTTCCTGAACTGAGGGGCCCAAAACTGGACACAGCACTCGAGGTACGGCCTCACCGGTCCCCAGTACAGGGGGACAGTCACTTTCCTAGTCCTGCTGGGCACACTATTTATGGTACAAGCTTGGATATAGGACCCAAATATGAAATGACTTACAAAAATTAAGGAAATAAGCTAGGTGGCATTTGTGTACAGTTATTATGCAGTCTAGAACAGCTGAAGGAAATAATTAAAATGTTCAGATTTAATGTAGATTAGAGCAGATGACTGTTTTAAACTTGGATTTGTAATTAGTGTAGTTACCAAGAGATTGTGCATAAAATGCAAACTGCTTCTTGATAATTTTGTTAAATAAGTCAATAGCAGGACCAAAGAATGAGCAAACAAGGAGACCTAGTTATCCTTTCTTATCAAATTCAATCCGTTTATGTGTCACAGTTTCAAGACATGATACTATCAACAGGTTTTTTTCACAAATAAACATTCTGAAATTTCCAATCCAGACATAAATTAAAGATTCCAGAGTGATATCTGTGCAAAGAGAATTAGATGTGTCAAGAAATATACTTTTGTGTATGCATTTTTTTTGTAGTGATAGCCTCCCAGCTGTAATTTTTATGTTCAAGAGTAGAAGCAATTACCCTATCCTAGTGGATCTACCCACTGTTTGAGGAGATTAAATTAGGGGAATGATAATGCTTGCTACTTAGCATCCATGCTCCAAATACTGTGCTTCAGATGTTTTTGAAAAACAAATTCTAGTTAATTCTATTCCAGACCCCAAATTTAAATGTTTCTTCAAAATAGAACCAGCTTGCAACTCAATGGATCTTTTTTTCTTCTATCCTGTTGGGCAAGCATGGTGTTTGCCCTCGAGAACCTTTCCAAATTACTTTGCCCTGATTTTGTTTGAACGAGACTGAAACATAAAGCAAGGAATTCGTTTTTTCTTATTCAAGTCTGTGGAAACTACATGTGCACATGGAAGATACATTTATGGTTTTGGATCCTTGACTGAGGTCTTTATCTCCAGTTCTACATAGAAAAAAAACCCTCCCAAATCTTGTAACTAAACCAGATACTCATACTGGATATTTAGACACTATGTATACTGGTTTAAGACATAGATGAGTGAGTCTTAAAGCCATTTATAGTTGCTTTATTGACAATCAGTTTTTCAAACCACTCTACCGTGTGGCTGGTGGTTGATCTTGCTTATTTGTCTACCACAGGCATGCAGTTTACCAGATCATAGAATGTACAGTAGACTCCTGTGCATTGTTGTTGCGTTGGCCTAATTCTCTTTTCAAAACAAGAAATGGCTGTGTAGTGTTGATGGAAGATAAGGTTAAATTACTTCTTTACATTATGTAGAGTATAAGTCACTTAGTTTCCCAAAATTTTCTGGAACATCAAGTGAAAGAAATGTCATTTTCCTTGGATTTTGAAAATCACACTACATGGACACATCACTAGGGCTTGGGAACATACTCTAAAGAACATGCTTTTGCCTTCCATCTGTATGTGCAAGAGTCAAAGGTAATCTTTTAGATTCTGCTTTACTGCATCTTTGTGAATGTTATGAATGGCTTTATTTTATTTTTTTTTCAAGTACTTTATTTCAGAAATACATTTAAAATAATTTACGTGCAAGGTTGGAGAAAAAGTCTATTCTGAGGTCATCTTTTTCTTTCATTATGGTTAAGTAAGTGTCATATATGACATTTTAGAAAAAAACATAGTAAAAGTATTCCTGACAATTACTGCAATTAAAAAATCCAAACCTGAATTGGTTTGACTTTCATACGTGATATTGTATCCTATATGAAATTCAAATTAAATGAAATTCTTACCCTAAAAGGCCAGTGGCAGGAACAGGAGGTAAAAATATATTTTTAACAGCTCATAGTTTTCATGCACTAAATCATAAATATCAGTTGCAAACATAAAAACAGATTAATGCCTTGACTAGGGTTCTGATATATTTGACTCATGAACATGGAATTGGAAGACACAAAAAATACTGAATGTTAGAAAAGTCATACATGTTATACTTAGTAAGTCTGAGCTTCTTTAACATTGATTTTAAAATGGAATCTCAACGGGCTGTTTACCAGGTAGTGAAACTGAGGGAATCAAGTCACTCTAGACTCACTTGGAAAATCTTGAATCTTCAGTGTAGTGCCAAATAGGCTTGAGGAGAAACAGTGCCTGGAATTTGCTCATATTTAAACATTACCTTCAGATGAGAATGAGTTTAGTCAAAAAGAGAAAAGAAGAAAAAGCATGACCACGTAAGCAAGCAGTAACACAGTCAAGTGTTGCTCAGTTGTTCATACTCTACCACTTTTGTACTCTCAGGTACTGATACCAGTTAAGAAAGATTTGTGTGTGTTGGATGATTTATCAATATGTCAGTGTAACAAAATTAAGTTACCTCTGGTATACTAACTTAAGGCCTGCTAACTTGAGCTATACTTATGACCCTACTCAGAAAATCTCTGTAGTGCACAGAGGAAGGCACAAACTGCAAAGGATAAAAAAGCTTTTTCCTAGCTCTTTAAAAGCGAACTGGAAAAAAGCCTGGGAGAAAAAGAAAGGAACTGTAATGGAAGAAGCAAAGTAGCAAGGGGAAAAACCAACTAACCCAAGAAAAAAAAAAAAAAAAAGGAGGGCAAAAAGAAACCTTTCCTAAGAAAAATAGTGTTTTCCACCTTCCCCTTGAAAGAGAAGCAGTAGGCCAGTGAGGACATACAGATTGTAAGTAGAAAAACTCGTTGCACAGTTGGCGGCTCACAGCATTTTCCACTTCTGCTATTCCCAAGATTCACCTATACATGAGTTTATAAGGAATAGATTAGTAAATGAAAGGCAGGAAAGAAAAATATGCCCTGATAACCATCATCCTTATCAACATTAACAAACTCCCAGAAACACAGGACAACCATTTTTTGCCAGTCTACACATAACTTTATCTCAGAAATGGAGCAAAAAGTAGAATTTGAAAGAAGTCAATTTTATCTGCATATTTCCATTGTTTCAAACATTTCTTGAAAGTCTATAGTTGCATTATGTGAAAACTGAATAATATTAGAAAACATCTATAGCAAAGTGGCAGTGGCTATGGTTAGGTGAATTTTCCAGCTTAGTCTACTTAATTTCAGTTTCACACATTTACTTTAAAATTTTGTTTCATTGAGTCATGTATAGAATCAAAGGCCCTTCTAGAAAGCTTTGTAATTTTAAGATTATTTCACATTAATTTAATTTTACTATCAATCAAAGGCTGTAGTATGTGGCAAGCTTCTGAGTGCCAGAGAAAATAATCCTTTATTGACGTTGTTGTTTCATCAACAAGAAGGTTACGTAGTGCATTACTTCTGTAGGTCAAGCCTACTGTGCACACTGGGGAGCCTTTCTTCTCCCCTCTAAGTGCACTGGCTACAAACATTCACATCCCCTGTAATTTGCCAGCTCTTTGCAGCTCCTTGAGTTCCTTATTTCATTCTAGAGTTTCTAGATATATCCCTACCCTTCCTTTTCTCTCAGAATAGGATACACTCTTGTCTTACCTTCCTGCCAGAGGGTCTTGGAAACAATTCATTCAGGGATTTTCATATTTTAAGAAGCTGAAAAGAGGTGCACAGGTGAAAGTCTATAGGCTGATGCAGAGGCACTTTTAGGTTCTGGATGTGGTAATTAGGCTTCCATCTACTTTGATTTTTCCTGTTCAACCCATTGATTCACAGAAATTGATTAAATATAAAATTCCAGACATGGCAAAGTAGAAGTAGGCAGAAATGCCATTGAGCTGCATGTTGAATCTTCCTTCAGTTTGGCAGTTATGCTGCTGCTACTTCTTTGTACAACCTCTCTGCTAACCTATGGTAGCAATGTGAAGCTGTTTTCCCTAGAATAATTTAAATACACAGTTAAACTACAAGGCCTTCTTAAAATGAAATCACTGTTTATTGCAACTGTGAGAACCATTCTTTTTTAATGGTTAATAGCCCCAGTAGTGTGAACCCAGTTAGCTGAGTAGTCATATTTTTTGCTTCTCTCAAGACATGCTTTTGTTAGTCTGGATAGGCAAAATTCTTTGTTTCTCCATCATTTTGTTTCTACAATACCATGTCAAAACTGACTAATGGGGAGCAATTTCTGTAAGCATACTTCATATTGCTATTCAATATTAAAATGACTATCGATACCTATGGAATACCAAAATCACACTGTATGTTTTAAAGAGAAATGTGAATACCTAGAACTTTTAATTGTTAAATGCATTGTTACATATTTTTCTTATAAATTGGTATATTATATTTAGTGTAAGATAGACAGCAACATTACTTTAGCCCATTAACTGAAAAAGAAGTATTCAACAGTAAATTAAAGTTATTAATAATTAATAAATTAATTTTTTTCCAAGGGCTTTCTATCAAGTTAAATTAAAGTCTTCCTTGAAATGCATACACTCTGTAGGTGTTACATATTTGGGCAGTATAGAGATGATGAGAGCCACTGGATTTAATACATGTACTGAACTACAGAAAGGCACTATAGCTTTTGATTTGCATGCTGTATCTTTCATATGTGCAATTTTCTGTGCACACAGTTATGTTTTTCTGTGTCTAAGACACCTTCGCTGAAACCAACTAGCTGGAAGACCAGCTGGAGATCTTTTCAAAACATACTTCATAATCTTAAAAGAAGGGTATTCTTATTTTTCTGGCCAGCAGTAAATTTTCTACCTCAGTAGCATGGCTTATGGTACAGTATTAAAGATCCAAGCTTTCACAGCAGGTTGTATTGGCTATGTAAGCTTACACTGATTAAGCTTCTAGGAAGAAACAGTCAAATATAAATACACAAAACAACAACACGAATTCTCAATTGAACTTAGCTAAATCAATGAAATGTGAATTGTGAATTTATCTCACTTTAATGTGCATTATACAACTAAACCAAATTTAATAAACAGTCAAATCCATGGCCTATAGATTAGTCCATATTGATATTTTCTGTGCAGTGTTATTTCGACTGTCTAGCACAAGATATCCGATACTACTGCTCTGTCCGTTGACAGTCACATTGGATTCTTTTAATAAAATCTGGTATTGCATTACTGCTAGACCGAACAAGAAGTGAATTTCCACATGGGAAATTTTGGAAGAAAAGTAGATGCAGGTCTTATTATTACTACACGCAAAGGCAATAATACATACTCTATTTTTGACACATCAAGTCAGAAATAAATACAAAAATCACCACTAATTACTGCAGGATCACATTTGGAGGATGTGGCCTGGAGTGTGGAGTCTTCCTCACCTGCTTGACTGTAAATTCCCCTCTAGTGGCTCTTTGGAGCATACAGACTTTGCAGGTATCACTTCTTGTTTTGTAAACAATGTGAGGTGACAGTATCTTGCTGACATTCATTGCCTAAAAAATAATTATTATATGAAGATTATGAAGATTGTTATAACACTGTTAGGCTCCATCCATGCACATGTCCATGCTCCCTTGTCATGCACACCACAGAATTCTGTCACTGCACACCTGTGTGCAACTCAGAGCTGGAGCTGTACTACAAAATCCCGCTCCTTGGCTTATTTTCTCTCTTGCCTTTGAAAACTGGTTAAGATTCTCCAAAGGTTCTAGGTTTTCCTCAAAAAATGGCCAACATTTCAGAACTACAATATTTCTTATGACTTCTCCGTCTGGCAGGCAGGTTTCCAATGAAACTCGAGAAGAATTTCCTGGCAGTCCACATGACATCTTACTTTGCCATCTGCAGGTGGTCCCCAGCTTCCAGGTTCCTCTGTTTTAGCTTTCTCTTTCTGTGAAAATCGTCCAAAAACGGGAGCTCAAACCCACAAATAGTGCATGTGGACTTTGCTCAGTGGCCTGACCGTGATGTCTGGGAAGACCTCACTCACCACATACAAGCATGAGGACCTTATTCCTCCCATTTTCCCTGGATCAGAGCTGGATCATCTTGCTTTCAAGGTACTGATCCCTCAGTGCTATCTTAGCTGCCTGGAAGGTCTGGCTCAGGCTGCAACTTTGAGTTTCCAGGTTCTCTGCTGTAGAGCCAAGGGGAGATAGAGTTTGGCTGATTCACCTTCTCATTTTCATTTAGCAGAACATGGGTACAAGGCAAGCCATAAAGAGCCAGAAGGGTCAGAACTCATGTCCTTGTTCAGTTTCACATATAATTTTTCAAATTCTCTTGAATGGAAATAAAAATCTTCTGCTTTGGTTTTGAACAGAAATTCCAAGTTTCTGCTGAAACTGAGAGAAAGTAAAAAAAAATCTTCAGAGAAAATAACATATCAAATATCACATATATTTGGAGTCAAGTGACCTGGACATAAGAGCAATGTTTTCCTTTTTTTCTTCCCCTCGAATGCTCACATGCAGTCTCCTTAGTGTCATCAATGTGCTGAAATACGCCGCAATCACTGTTTTTCACTGTCCAATGGTCACCATGCACATTAACTTTTCCTATAGCACAGAGAATAACACACTCTGTCTTGTAACCTTGGAACACTAAAATTTTCCCCGAAAAAAGTAAAACTGAGTACAGTTTACTAGATGTACGAAACAAATCACCAAAGGAAGACAAATGTTTTTCTTTCTTTTCTAGTCTTCTTCAGGTATATTTATTTTAAAGGGTACTTGCAATTTCAGAGTGGAAATGGGCTTTTGAAATTGTTTTACTTTCCAAAACTGTATGCCAATAAGTTGCCTTTTCACCTTTTTCTCAGCTTGGGGGCTGAATGAAAAGGCAAAATATACAAAAGAAAAAAACCAGACTATAAATCAATCTCCAGAAAATGAAAATATTCTATTTTTGTAATTTGAGATAGATGGTACTTGTAGAGAAAACAACTCATTCTCATTAAGAATGAGATTTTACTTTTTCACATTGAAATAGAACCTTAACCCTTGAGCAATCCCACAGAAATAATTTTAAGTTGTTAATGTTCAATGTGAGACCCTGATCCCACTGAAGTAAATGGCAGAGATTCCATTAACTTCAGAAGAGTCAGATTAATTCCTGATCTCCTTGGCTGTTAGAGTCTGTCCTGGCATCTACCTAGCAGCATAAGAAAGTAAAGTACCCTCAGAGAAAAGGATTATGTACCTTTGATGAGCATCATGTCATTTGGTAATACAGAGAATTTAAATCACATAGTACAGATTATTAATCATTATCATATACCAGATTCTTGTCTTTGTGCCCACTTTTACTGACCTTCACATGTATGGCATCTTTCTAGAATATAATTTCCATCAAGTTCTAAGGTTTAGCTCATGCCTGCTTACATTCACCTTGCTAGCAGCTGTGGTATTGTTTAATATTAGGGTTAACATTACAGGAGGGAAGATGATTAGGGATGCATGTGTTTGGAAAAGGAATTCTGTGGAAGGGAATACTCCTCTTCAGGAACTGTTTACTGTTCTCTTTTATGAAAGGTACTTTCTATTGCAGCGGAAATGCATATTGTTTGTGGAAACTTGCGAACTTCAATTGTTCAGGGGTCTGCGGTGCAGGACACGCAGAAAAGTGCAGGCAGTTGGCTGAGAGACAGAGGAAAGTTTTGCTGGAGGTCTCACTTTGAAATGATGACTCCAGGATGTGAAGGTTTGGCTTAGTTCGAGTTGTGATGAGCATAAGATTTACATTCATTCAAGTTCCTTTGCAAATTGAGGATAGGCAAGCGAGCTTAATCACTGATACCTTGCAAGTGGACTTTCAGCAAATCTCGAACTGCTGCTATGGCTCCTTCCTTAGTGGCAAAAATGTATTATAAAGTAGGGGGGAAAAGAATAAAGTCTGTTGGTGGAGTATAGGCTTAAACATGATCCAATATAATGCAGCATTTGACTCATCATTCTCTATTTTTTTTTATCTTGTGAGACAATAAGAAAGAGCCAGGCAACATTTCTAGGTATTAAACTCTTTAAGGAAAGGAATATGTCTCTTTGTGTGCACTTTGAAGTGCCTCCAACACCTTGGTTCCTTATAAATTGCAGTAATAATAATCATTTATTGCTATGCAGTGTGGTCTGGTTTCCCGTTTACATCCAGTAGGATTGGTTGTGCTGTGTCGCTGTCCTGTGCATCACTTCTCACCTTGCACTTACATGCAACTTCTATTACGGTTATTTTTAGAATACATAAGGCACTCAAATAACATGATTACAAGTGTGGAACAACAGCCTAGGAAATAGATAGGAGGATAGTTCACAGAAAGAAGCAACATACTGCACCTAAGCTGTACAAGATCAAACCTGACCTTGTAAAATCAGAGAGGGTTTAAAAGGAAAATAATATGATGAGACTACAATGACTCCTGCTTTTTTTAAGTTGAGTTACCATCATTTAATGAGTTTCTGGATGTATTGAAAAAATTCTATATGTATGTATCCATATGTGTGTCTAGATAGGCAATATATATGTGTGTAAATATGTGCATGTACACCTGGGATGTGTGTTTATGTGTGTGCGTGTTTTACAAAGTACTCAGAAAATAGTGTGCTGCAGGAAACAAAATGAGCAATTTTAAGGTCCTATAATACTGTTTTACATTTGTGGGGAGAAGTAAAATGACCATAAGTTTCCCTTTCATGGAATCTGAGCAATCTTCATAGAAAGATTCATTTTCTGTCAGCTTCAGGAATGACATGTATTTACATGCATTCAGACAGTTTGTGATGCCTGGAGGCAATGAGTATCGGGGAGAGGTACAGTGTGGAATGCTCTCCCAGCTCTGGCTGACAGAGGGTACTGAGTGTTTTGTTCCAGTTGTCAGTCGTTAGAGCACCCCTGCGATTTCTCCAGCTTCGTGCTGAAGGCTGTCTTGGGTTCTTATCGCCAGGATGGTGCTGAGATGGTGGAGGCATAAAAGAATCTTTATCTCCCCTCTTTATTTCAGTGTAGCAGAGGAATGAGCCCAATATAATATGACCATTACAGGTAAAGTTTGTAAGTCTGTGTTCCTCAAGGTATTGACTTTTTATGATGTCTATCATGTACCAAGTAATGGAGAAACTTTGCATCAGATGTAACTGTTACCCCTAATTTTTTTTTCTGTTGAATTAAATATTGTTATAGGTCTGTCAAAAATGCTACAATAATATTTTGTTTGAAAACTAAAATTACATACATTTTCCATATAACTGAAGCAAATTTTAGAATTATTGTAACCCCTCCTATCATAGGTACTCTTTACTACAATCCTCTGAAAATGCCTGTTTGCCCTAAACCTGTTAGATAATCTATATTCACTTCTGCTGATGCCTCTCACAGCTGGAAATGTTACTCTAGTCTCTGGTCAATTTTACTTACGGTCAATATAGTCTCATTTATTTTTGGTTTCATCATTTAAGTTTAACATTCCTTTTGATGGTCCTTCACTTGGCTCACCTTTCTCTGATCATATTAGGTCAACTCACTAACAACCAGTGGGACTCTGCATAAAGCACTGACTGGAAGTTTTATAATTTGTCAAAGAGCATAAATTTAATATTACATTTCTATACTGATGTTACATTACTTTACATCTCTCAGGGTAAGAAAATGTAGTTAGACATGATTCTAAATAAAGAAATTATATCCCTGTAGATTTAAATTTATTTTGAACCATTAAGCCTTGATATTTAAGTCAATGTATGCATCCAAAATAATTTTAACACCTTGAAGCAATGTAATTTTCACCCAAAAGTACTTTTAATTTTAATTTTACTTCAAGAGGGATTGCTACAGGTCTTAAATACTTGTCAGAGATATCCACAATAAGGTAACATCTGGATAAAATGTAATGTTTTAAGAAAATAATTATTTTTAAGTTAAATAACAGTCTGAAACAGATGAAGGTCCAGCCTTCTACATAATTTTTAATTTTAATAATTATTTTGGAGAATTTGTAGTTATTGAGAGCAGAGAACATGGCATAGGGTATAAGTATTCCAGCTCTACTGCTTAGGAGCCCCTAGAATAATGTAGTCAGTAAAGAGGTGTCTGGGGACATTAGATGACAAGGTCAAGTGGTTGGATTTAATCAAATTCATTTTGTAGCTGGAGATTTAGTCATGGTTATAAGACAGAGAAGTCATCTCAAATAAGGAAGCCTAACAAGAAAGCAATATATCATCTGCATGAAGTGAAATATATTGCTCTTAGCCATTTAGCTTCATGTCAGAATTAAAGGAGGGTTTTGGAAGAACAATTCTAGCATGCCCTATTTAAATACAAGTAAGTGATAATTTAAAGCAGTTGTGGGGTGTTTTTTAGTGATATTGTGAATCCCTGGTAACAGTTAAATATTATTGCTACTGTGATACACTGATGTCATGAACTGGTTCAGGACAAAGATCTGTATTTCATTACCAGTTTCAAAGTTTGTGTAGTTTTAACATAAGGAACTGGTTTTCAACACCTTCTACAGCCATCATGGAAGTTTAAGGCAGATAGGGCATTAATTTCACACAGAACTGGTCTCTGACTTTCTGATACTGTTTGAAAATGGAAGTCACTGCAGGAGCTCAGCTGCAGAAACTGAGCTGTCTTGTAGAGCATTGCTCGTTACCTCAAATTAAGACTCAGGTCATCTGAAATGTTTGAAGTTTAGAGCTTTGTATGAGCTACCAAATTTTGGAACAGATAGTCTGAAACTGCGATGATTTCAAGATTTGCAATCCTCTCAGAGAACAGAGGGATTTGTTATGAATCACTGATCAATAATTGTTCCTGGTCTAAAATTGGAACCAGAGTTGCTGTGTCTCATAAAGGACATCCTCTGGTGTTTCAATTTTTTTTACTAGGTCCATTTAGTAGATGCATGCCTTTGTGTTCTAAGATCAACTTGTTATAAATGCCTTGCTCTGAATTTTAAAAATTGGAATGAGTTGAACTTATTTCAACTTGTTTTCTTGCATTCAATTCAAGACACTATTTTCAATACATGGGTATTTTAAAAAAATGTATACAACCCAAAATGAAATAATAAAAGTAAATAAAATAGATTAAAGCTGTGTATTTTTATAGAATGGAGATTTCTTGGAATTAAAGGCTCTAGGAATAGGTCTGTCCAATTATATCACCCAATACAAATGCAGGAAATTTAGGTCAAATTTTCCTTTTTTTTTTTTTAATTTAACTGAATTTTGAAGCTATAAATTTTTGAACCTATTTAACTGAATTCTGAAGCTTTTCACACTATGAAAGTGTTTCACCTTTTTTAAAAATTTATTTTCATGATGCAAAATCTCACCATGACAGACATTTAGGCATTTTCTTGATTAGAAGACTAAACTTCCTGTTCTAGAAGTCTATGCCGCTACTCCTTAAGTATTGTCTGTTACTGAATATTTTTTCCAAGTGTGATCTCCTAGCACTATCTTGTTCATATTAAAATACACTTGTTTCTCATCAGCATTACTCATAAGTCATCCCCCAGGTTACACAGCTTCCTTTCATTTATTGGAATTTCTTTTTTTTCATACCGCAGTGCACAGGACCGAGATTAAATCCTAGGAAAAGAAGTTAAGAGTAAGAACAAGAGAGATATATTGACGAATACTGAGGAGAATATGAAAGGTAGATGACAGAACCATGGAAGTGAGTGAATAGGAATTGAAAATTATGCACAAGGTGACTAATAGGCAAAATAGGACATACTCATCAATATTTTTCTGTCTTTTAAAGGATCAAAGCTTTGTTTTCATGAGGTAGAAACTGATGGTTCTTCCCGTAGGTCCCACATCTTGCATCCAGAGGCCTTTTTCCCAAACTCCCTAGGCAGAATGATGGGTTGGAGGACAATTAAATAGATACATTGCTGTTCGTAGTGTTGAATTGCATGTTGCAGGTCCACAGCTCTCCTGGCAGCCCGAATAGAGTTAAAAGATGTTAAAAGTCACCAACTAGGGGTGATTTAAGAATAAGACAAATGTTAATTTCATGTAAGTATTAGCTGGCAATCTTCTACACAGTAAATGTATACGGGAAATGGTTTGCAACCCGCATTTTTGCCAAGATAATCAAAGCTGATTTGAACCCACAAGACAACTAAAGACATATCTGAGTAGGACCTTCATTTTTAAACCATTTGATAGTTACTCCACTGGTTTTCTTCTATACATTTTGAAATATTTTGCGTTTTAAGAGACACAGGTTAGCCATTTAGATGTTGGTATACCCACATTATGAAGCAGTGACCAAAATAAAAAATGGGTGCTTCAAATGCTTGCCACCAAGCTCCAAACTTTTACACTTGCTTGTGGGGATATTCTCTATGGCTCAAAATGCCCAAAAACGTAAGTAGTCCCAAAGCCATTATGTGTCCTACTGCCACACAGATTTTATGAAATAAATTAATTTGCCCTAAAAGTGTTATAGCACAAATATAAATCAGTATTTGTGCTATTAATCAGTTGAGAATGTCTTAGAAAATTAATTCATAATATTATACTTTTTTCAGTTGCTCTATGCATGGTAATCACACAAAACCCACATCCACTTCTATTTTTAGGTATTGTAATGAATTTTAATGTAATATTTAGATGAATATCTACTCAAAATTGTTGATCAGTCTCTAATTTCGAAGAAATTTTTTACTTTGCAAAACTGAAAGATATTAGAAAAAAATAGTACATCTTTGGAGATTTTATTAATTATTTCAGTAGTCTACCTCTACTTATCAATGGCTCAAACAATATTTTTCACTTTAAAATAAAAACTGAAGAACCCTCTAGAATAGCAATTATCTTGTTTTATCACCACAAGCAGATGCATTCTGGGAAGCAGAAAATACAGCCTATAAACCAGATGTCCAAGTACCATACACATTAGGAGAACAGAAAATATCATGAAACTATACATAAGTATAATGACAGGAATAATGACAAGAAAATTTTTTAAAAAATTGTTTGATTTATTAATTAGTTTGAAAGAGGTAAATTTTCCATTCTGCCATCCTAAAATTCTCAGGCCAGAAATAACATGGACTCTCACATAGTTGATATACAAACTAAAATGATGGATTAAAGAATCAGTGCTATTTGAAACCAAAGTGGTGATAAGGCAAAGGAAGCAGTGCTGTTAATGATGTAACAAAAGTAAGAATGAGACATGTGACTTCAAAATAATAGAAAAATTCTTAATTAATAATTCCAGTCTGTAATTCAGGAAATGGATGAACATGAGCGACACATACAACATTTTGCTTCTTTTATTTGCACCAGTCCTACAGAGTGAGTGAAAGGGAATTTAAAGTAAGTGCAAAACCACATTGAATAAGTAAGCTCATCTGTGGCTATTTGAGTCTATTTGATGTAATCTATCATTTCTTAGCCAGAAAATGGCCACAGGAACAACCTCCAGGGAAAGGATCATTTAAACATTGAAAAAATCTCTCTAGGATTTTGCTAGTCAATGTCCATAAAACAGGAAAATGCAAGCAGGAATACACGATCCATAAATTAGATTTTTTGGTGTTCATTATAGAAATAGTTTCAAATAGAGGGAAGCTGATATGAATGAAACAAGCTCTATACACATATAAACTCATAGATCCGACAGTTAGCTTTACTTAGTTGCTTACATCAAAGTGCAATGCGTGCAAAGTGATTTGTTTTTATGATTGGAGAACACTACTCATTTGTATTGATGAAAATAGTTTTATAAAATTGAGGGAAACTTTCTCCCTTGGGTTCTTGATTGGAAAAGGCTATGGAGTGGTTATTCATCAGGATTTTTATTTGGAGACCTTCCACCTTAATCCTTTTAAAATCAGCGGCTGGGAAACAATCATGAACTCTGATTTTCTCCTTTTTATGCTGGTGTAATTCTTAACTATCAGCATCAGTCAAAGGACTGTCTCTAGAGCAACATTTTTGGAAGGAGCTTGATTCAAAATTTAATTTTAATTTTCAAGAGGGATTAAAAAGGAAAACTGAAAAGAATTCTAAGTTACTGAGACACTTCAGAAAAATCGCAACCCTACTTTTACATTATAAAGTGCTACGAGAATTTTTGGATGTTTCTTGTGGATTTTAGGAGGAGAGGGGAATTTGAACTAAATTTTGTTGTGAGCAGATACAATACAAAGGAGATAAACACCACATATTCTGCCAATATCTTCAAAGTCAATGATGCATTTAAATCAACCAACTTTGGGAATAATTTAGCTTCACTGTACTGTAAAGTGGGCTACTAAAAATCCCCTAAGTTTTCTCAAAAGAATATGAGGTTACAAACTACTAAGGGAAACTGTACTTTCCCTTTGTTGTTCAGTCTACTGGACTATTATATCTTTCACTTATTTTCTAAGTTTGCTGTGCAAAGTAAGCATCTGGTTCTGAAGGTAGAAAACCTTAGGGGGTCACACGTTCAAAAGACTGCATGGGAAGATTTCCTTTCTAACGTAGTCAATTCTATTTATAGGATAAAGGCATAAATTGAAGAGTTGCATAAATTATGAACAGCCCCTTAATAACCCAAAACATGTCCATACTGCTGAGAGGAACCTAAAATCTCAAAAAGAGGGTCTATGCTGGCACAGACTTTGAAGATCCAATATATTGGATCCTATATATCCAAGGTCCTATTCATGACGATGATGCATAGTTTTATATATACCTCAAAGTGGTAAACAATACCAGTTCTGATACATAGAGAGGACAATTTATGCAACTGGGGGGAAGTTTCATTTGCACAATATGAGTAACAGATAGGACACAAGTACAGATGACACCATATACTCTACTAGCTATCACTATGCATTTGTGTAAGAACAGCTGTTCAATTGATATACAGCAGAAGAAAAGCTTGTTGAAAAAAAGTGGAAGAAGTTGATGAATGTCATTATAATGCCATAATGGTAAACTGATACAATGATACCTATAGAGGGATCATCATATATGTTTCCAGTTTTCTATTTTTAATGTCCTGATCATGCTTCTCTGAATATTGTTGAGATGCTAGTGTGTATGCAACTTCCTTCACTGAAACTGGGCAGACTGAGATGCCCATAATATCTAATTTGGCAAGAGCAGAGATGCTGCTAATCTTTTCCAAAAGAAGTGCTATGTAACAGTTATGGAAGAAGACCAAGAAGAAGAGAAAATGCTATTTTACTTCAAACTCTGCAACTAAGGTTGTATGTTATACTCATGTCACTATTTTATGAGACTTGCACTCTGAAGTCATAAACAGTAATTTTACTGTTACAAAAAAATATTAATGTTATCTTTTCAGTGTTAAGCTATGTCTACACGAAGTACTGCTGTTGGCTTATCTAAAAACAACTTAAGATAGAAATAAAGATTTTTAAAGCACTACAGCTGTTTTTCCTTTTTTCCTGTTTCTTCTATTCTACTATTCCTTAACTTTCCTTCATTTTTCTCATATCTTACTGAACTCCTCCCTCTCTGGGCTTAAGAGCTTCAAGAAAGTTCGTGCTACATTATTGTTTGCATGTCTGAGAAAGGTGCCTCTCTCAGAAGCCCAGACTGTACAGTGTTAAGACTGTGTTAAGGGTAGTATGTTCCTGGGGAGGGTAAGGTCATGGAAAGCAGAGAAGTTCTCTGAGTTGTAACAAAACTGGCCTCTGAAGCCCATGCTAGTGCCAAAACAGTAAGTGACTGCTGCTGTGGGCTGCAGTCTTGCTACTGGCAGAAATCTGCGATGTGGTGTGGGATTATATACGTTTCGGTACATTTCTAAGTTTTCAGTAGCCATCTGTAAGCAGTGGGGTGAATGGGCTGCATTTCAGACAACCAAGGCATGCGGGAATATTTCCTCATAGGATACTGTTCCTTCCATCCCATACTCCAGATGCTGCCATATGTGTGATACAGTATCTTGTTGTGAACATGCATCCATATTTTCAGCTTTGTTCAAAAGGCTTTCTCTAGCTATGCCACACCTACTGAATTTTCCTTTCCAGCTGAAGGCACAGCACACGACGGGTTAGCTTGTGCAAGTCAGTTTTGCAGTAGAATCTTGCTGATATTGAGATATATTTTTTTCTATAAAGAGAGCATGGATGTCAAAATTAGGAGCTGAGTTGTATGTATAATTTTTCAGAAAGAAATGAAATTTTTTTCCAGGCATTACTACAGTCCTGTGCAGTGAAAAAGAGTATTTTACATTATTATGAAGATCCTGGCTATTCTGTGATTCTGATTTAAAGTTGCCCAAAATGTCTAAGCAGTTTGTTAGTCTATCATTTTGTTCATCTATATGATTACCTGAGCAATATCAGACAGTATCCCGTCAGGAAATGAAGAATAATCTTTGCCACTATTTTTGGATAACAAATAAGATATAAATTTTAATGTGAGATGAAAAGTATCTTGCATAACTGAACTGTCAAAAGAGATCAGTGATTTCTGCTCTAAATAAATACATGAAAAGAGACAGCAAACTGACACCAAGAAAATGCTAAGCTTTGCATCAACCAAAAATTAACTCAAATTCAGAGAATACCCTTTTCAGGAAAAGTCTGCTTAGGAATCCAGAAACTTTCTGAGGTCACCATTTATTTCTATGCCATTCTTCCCTCTCCATATGTAGTGGACATGGGTTTTGGCCTCTAAAAACTGGCAGATCTCCCAGAATGGAAGCAAAGGTCTGGACTATCAACATGAAGTCTGACTCAGCACTGATTCCAGCACTCTGTGAGTCTGGCTTCCCACATTGCTGCATCCATTGAAATCCTGCGGCCAGGAACTTCACTGTAGGGTTGTGATCATTCCTAGCGAGTAAGACATTCACAAAAAAATGTAGCAGCAATTCGGTTCTAACTTGTCTACAGGACTAGTTGAAAGGGCAGTTCATATCCACCGGTCTCACCCATTCTCTTGGATATCTTCAGATTTTCTGTGGGTTCCTTTGCATGTGAGGAATCTGCCTTGCAGCATTCTTCTTATATGTCATCTAGAAACACATTGGCAGAGTTTTTTCTTCTTTATTTCAAAAGCCAGAGTAAGCTTTACTTCTAAATTCAAAGCTCAGACCGATCATCTATCAGCTGCCCAGTGATATATTTAAGTCTATTTTCTCGCTGTCTTAGAATATATATATGTCTGGCATGACCACACAGAAAATCTACACATTGCAAAATAAGAATAAACTGTAGATTATTCAGAGAGCTGGGAAAAGTGTGAATTGTCCCATATTCATGCTAAAGGGGTATTAATTCTGAGCCTTAACAATTTCATGGTCAGTCTAGTTAACTATTTCACTACTGACCAATGAAAAAGAGGAATAAAGTTCTAAAAAGCTATGCCATGTACTCTTTCTAATGCTCTAAGTGGATAAGACTTGGGAAAATACTAGCATTTTCTTTTTCATTAAGAGCTAATAAACCAAACACTATGATTAAGACCATGGAAGAATCCAAGTCCTTACTATGGAAATCACAGCCTAAGAGCCCAACAGAATCTATGCAATTATATTTTTAACATTACATACTCTTATTTGGTGTTATAAGTAGTCAGAACTTGATTATGTATACAAGACAAAAGTTAAGCATGTTTTCTTTAAAATTCAATTGCGGCCTAAACTTCATGGTATCGTCATTACACAGCAGTATCTTTGCATACAACAGCCTGTATCCAGATTTATGTAAGAATTCTGAAGTTATTTTCCTCAGTGTGCATTTTTTTCCTTTGTTAAAAAAGAAAAAAAAAAGAAAAAAAAAAAGACAGGAAATCCATAATTGCTAGTCAAGAGGTTAATTCTGCTTCCAAGAAAATCTTTCAAAATTTTAGTATTTCCTCATTTCAATGACAGAATGGAAAGGTTGTTCTAAGAATCATTAAGTGTTCTCCAACAAAGGACATTGTTTTTAAAATCATGCATATTATCTATGTGCAAGAAAGTTGCATTTGAAGATCATGAAATCTAAGCTGCGCTTTTCCTAGTTTCTTTGTCAGAATTTAAGTTTTAAACTGTGACAACCATGCAGTTAGAGGGTTTCTATAAATCTTTGCAGAACCTTAGCAAGGTATAGAGAGTTGGAAGTGATGAAGTTCAAGATGATTAAGAAGTGAACCTCTATGGAAGTTATTTCCTTCTTCTTGAAATATTGGAACTAACTAAGAGCATACATCTTCTGGACTGGTGCTATGCCACCACTGCTCACATCCAGTTACCATTTTGGTTGAAGAGAACTACGTTTTTAAACTATTCTTACTGCATAATTTCCTAATTATCTGTCTGTACGCTCAGCTTTTGGACTGATGGCCACCACTCCCCCACTACAAAAACTGGACACATTTTTCCCCTGCCTCCATGCTCAGATGCCACAGTTGCCTCCCAGCTAGGGTGACTGGCCCCCTGGCTATGCTGGGAAAGCACTCTGTGACCACTGCCTGGTTGCTACAGGGAACATTCAACAGGTGAACATGAAGAGCCAGTGAATGGTACGGGCACTGCACCTCGGTATGGACAACATTATAACTACCCAGCAGTTTCTACAGCAGTTCAGAAAATTATGCAATTCACAAGGGAGAAGTAATTTGTAAGATTTGAAAGATCTACTCTGAATGACTCTCTCTGCAGGTTAACAGAAAATGCTGGGCCTATTCTTGAGCCCTGAAGGAAAGCTATGCTGCTCGACTTGTGTTCACGCGGCTCAAGCCCCTGCCACAGCAAAAGCAAGTGGCCTTGCCCACACATCTTATCGGAAACAGCTCCCGGTGAGCAGCACCGGAGATTGGCTTAACAATAACACAGCGTCAGGGATCACGTGCGGAGCCCGAGCTGTTCCCTGGCCCAGCCTCAGCAACTACACACGGCCTGCTACAGATTTTTTTCATCTGGGATGTACTACAGGCTACTTGTTCTGCCAAAGAAAATGGGCAATTTCCGTGAAGTATTAAAATGTACTAAATAAGAGATCCTCTACGAATTAGAGAAAATGGCTCATTAATTTACACCATTAATTACATTAATACAGCAAGCACATGTATGTTTCTTTTTTGGCATTTCACAAACAACTTTTTAAACTTTAGGTAAATAGGTCCAAAATAACCTGAAATGCATGGCAATGACTAAGTGTAATAATCCTTTCAGAGATCAAACATGTCTCTGAATGGCCATAGAAATAATACAACTTTATATGAACTCTTTTGAGCTGATGAACCAGCAAATAGCCTTAATGCCTCAGAATAGACAAAATATGTAACTAACATTACTATTTAAATATTAACAAAAGCAGGAGTCAGCATAAAAATGATGTTATGTAATTTACCCTAAACAGCATTTAAAAATAAACACTTAGAGACTCTAGCATTGCTTCATTTTGCATTGCTGTTTATCACTTATTTGTAACTGGTTTGTACCACATAAAGTATATTAACTTTTAAGCTACAGTGACAGTTTTACAAGTTACAATTCATACATTGTTCAAATGTTGGAAACAGATTACTCAACTTCATTCTTTTACATTTAAACAACAGTAGGTTAAAAGGCAGTATCTGTCAAATTGCCTGTGCAGACTAAAAACTGTGTGAGAGCCTGGCAACAAAATAGAAACCAAAATAAATGGCCAACCTGTACGAAAGAAAAGACATTGCTATTTCTAATTAGGGAACCAGACTGCGATTTAAGAGAGTTGAGAATGTTGAGAATGGATAAAGATCAAATATTAACTTAAATTTGAAAGATGGGTTCTTCATTCTCATCCATGTAAGTCCCCTTCTGAGCCTTGTTCTGCAACAAAATCAGAGCAGAGCATTTCACTTGATGTGTTCTTATCATGCTTATCTAGTGCTATAGAATACCCTCCTGAAAACACGACCACTGTTACACTGGCAGTTAACCAAGAGCCTACACCTCTAGGAAAGAAATTGAAATACAAATTTGGCCCACCACAATCACTTCAGCTAAACAGAAAACACTCATTATTTACCCAGATTCTTTAAAGTATCTGAACAACAACAGATGTTAAATATTATTCACAGATTCCATCACATTTTTTCTTTAATAAAAAAGTGTTTTTGTAAATTCAGTTATCATTTACGAACACTGTTTTCTAACAAAATATGATGGAAAATTTCAGTACATCACCATGTTAGAATTCGTGCTGCTAATATGAAGACTTCTGCAATATTACCCCAACAAAGAATCACTGAATGTGTCAAGGGGTCAAGTAAAAAAACTGCTTCTGTTGAGAGTATTTTGACCACAGAGGTAAGACTGAAAGCAATGCTTAACAGTTGAGCTGAATATAAGTCCTGCCAGTGAAGCGCTAAGAATACTTACTGTTGTATTACATTCATGTGTCAGATCTGAAATTCCTGGAAGCGCAGTAATAAAGACCTTTCAGTATCAAATGTGCTTCCTTGGCATCCATGAAATCAGGCTGATTCTCTTTTGTTTGTGTAGATAGTGGTTTTTTCCAGAATTTTTTAAAAGTTAGTGACAACACTGAGAACGTGGTAATGGGCGTGCAAGGCATGGCAATGCACTGAGATACAGAGAGCATAGTCTGTTCATAGCGGATCATTTACAACTATATTCGTAAATGACCTTATTCAAGTCATTAAAACAGAACGTTCAAGAGAAATTTTGTCCAAAGACATAGACTGTAAACATAGGCATCGCTATAGTTTTAGGTATGTCAAAACACTTAACTGGTATCAGTAACGGGAGCGTCAAATGTTGGCTTCTACCGGGCAAGAAAAAAACGTTCATTATTATCACTGTTTAGGAAGGCGAAACTAACGAAGCCGAGGGACTCAGTCGGCCGGCTTGTCTCCCTCGCTCACCTACGAGTCAAAACCCGAGCACTCGGGGGCGCGAGGGGGGCAAACAGCGACGGCCGCACAGCCAGGACTCCCCAGGCTACCGCAGCTAAGTGCAAGCGGCCAGAGAACCGCAAGGGAAAGACGCTGGCAGTTCGCCCGTCCGTGGGCTCAGGCAGCGCCCGGGGCTCCGGGCCGGCTCCGGCCCGCGTGTGGCGGCACCTGTGAGGCGCAGCGGGACCCCTCCGATCGGAGGAGGCGGTGGGAAACCTGCCCTGAGCTCCCAGCCTTGGGCGGTGTGGGACCTCCCGGCCTGGGGGCAGCGCGGCAGGAAGCGCTTGCTCC